>ML415840.1:0-26507 GCA_005239525.1 Nicotiana knightiana | reverse complement strand
TATCGCCCGGGTGTCTCCTTTCGCGTATTTTTCGACGTATTTGCATCCTTTTAGCCCCGTTTCCATCTCCACTTCACCTACACATGAAATAAACTCCATTAAGCACATAACAAGTGTAATTTTATCATTAATGCGCATAAAATATAATCACATGTAAAACTATGCAATTTAGTCTCGCATCAGTAAACGGACCCAGACCCGGACCCTTGATTTGACGGTCCCGGAGGGTCCCTAGAAAAATATGGGACTTGGGCGTATGCCCGAAATCGAATTCCGAGCTCCCACGTCCGAGAAATGAATTTTTTAAAAAAATTGTTTTTTAAAAAATATAAAGGTTTTTGAAAATGAAATGTTATGTGAAACCTATGGTATCGAGCCCGTATCTTGGTTACGGAGCCCGGTACAAGTTCAGTATGATTTATATGTGTTATCTGTGAAGTTTGGTATGAAACGGACTTCGTTTGGCGTGATTCTGACCTTAAATGCAAAAAATTGATGTTTAAAGAAGTTTTGAGGAATTTCATTGATTTTTGGTTTGATTCGTCGCTTTAGTGCTATTTTATGTGATTTGGAACCTCGAGCGAGTCCGTATTAGGTTATAGGACTTGTTTGTGCATTTAGACGGGGTCCCGGGGGCCTCAAGTGTGTTTCGGATAGGTTCCGGGTCCATTTTCCCTATTTTTTGCACTGCTGATGTTGTTTCTGGTTTCCTTCTATGCGATCGCATAGTGTTGTCTTGCACCCGCCCATTTTTCTCTTCACTACGATTTCTTACACTGTTTCGCGATCGTACAGTGTGGTCAAGACCATTTCTTTTTCCCTATGTGATCGCACACTTCGTCGCGATCGCACTGTGCATTCTTGGACAGTGGTCATTTCCCTTATATGCGATCGCATGAGTTTGTTCGCGATCGCATAGTACCTTTTTGGCCAGCAACATTTTTCTTCTACACGATCGCATCCTTGTGTCCGCGATCACAATGCTTTAAATCACTGGGTAGAATACAAACTTCCAAAAAATGGGGTTTCACCATTTTTGACATATTTTGACTTCTAGAACTCGGTTTTGGGCTATTCTTTGGAGGTTTTTCACACAAATTGAATGGGTAAGTGTTCTTCCACTAGAATTAATTATATTTCATGAATTAGTTCTTGTTTTCATCATTTAATTTGTGTTTTGGGTTGAGGGAATTGTGGGTTTTGAAAGAAAATTTCTAAAATGAAAAATCATATTTTGAAGGATCAAATGGTATCGGAATTTGATAAATTTAGTATGGTTGAACTCGTATCGGAATGGGTAATCGGATTTTGTAAAATTTGTCGGGTTCCAAGGTGCGGGCCCAGGGGTCGACTTTTGGGCCGATTTTTATAAATTTGCAAAGATTAAAGCTTTATTATTCAGAATCGTTCATTATACGTTTTATATGTATTTTGAAGTTGTTTTAGTTGATTTTGAGCCGTCCGGAGGCCTTCCCACCCGAGAAGTCTATTTTTGAGTACCGGGTTGTCGTCTTTGAGGTATGTATCTTGCCTAACCTTGTGTAAGGGAACTACCCCTTAGGATTGAGTCTTCCTTGTTGATTGTAGTCCGAGTATGCGAGGTGACAAGTGTGTACTCGGAATTATTTGCAATTAGATTGACCTTTTAGGATTCGTAGGTTCTTATATTACCTGTGTATGATTTGTAATTGTTACATTTGAATCCTTGGTTGTTAATTTCATTCCTTCCTGTTTAAATTAGAATTACTTGTTTTTGGATTCTTCGTTGGCTATTTGACTTTACTTGACTTAACTGAATATTCTACTTCTCTTATCATCATGCTATATTTTCTTCATAGCTTGCCTAATTGACTATAATTAGTGTCATCTAGCCTTATAGTTGACTAGCCATAATTAGAACATCTATTCGTTGGGGTCAAGCATGTCCGTGAGTCTTACATTGTGATTTATATAACTATTCCCTTAAGTGCTACCTAGGTCTAATTGTTAGACATTTATGATTGATATTTCCTTAAGTGTTGCCTATTACTGGGCCTTTGTTGAAGTTGAGTTTATTCCGTGAAGTTAATTGTTTAGGTGAGATTGGTTATAGTTGTTTCCCTTGCCGGGATTGTGTGGTTTCTCTTATTATTCCGTTGTTGATAATGTTGTTTGCCTTGTTGACTCCCTTGCCGGGATGTTATGGTTTCTATTACCGTTTATGCTGTTAATGATATTATTTTCATTGTTGACTCCCTTGTCGGGATGGTATGATTTCTACTGTTGTTTATACCGTTGATGATACTGTTTGCGTCATTGACTCCCTTGCCGGGATGTTATGGTTTCTATTACCGTTTATGCTGTTAATGATATTATTTTCATTGTTGACTCCCTTGCCGGGATGTTGTGATTTATGGTTCTTATTGTTGATTTACCTTGTTAAATTGTTTTTTATGTTATTTAGCACGAGGGGACCTTCCGTGCCATGTTTATGTTATTTAGCACGAGAGAAAATTTCGTGCCGTGTTTATGTTATTTAGCACGAGGGGACATTCCGTGCCATGTTTATGTTATTTAGCACGAGGGGACATTCCGTGTCGTGTTTATGTTATTTAGCACGAGGGGACATTCCATGCCGTGTTTATGTTATTTAGCACGAGGGGACATTCCGTGCCATGTTATGTTATGTTAGTACGATGGGACATTCCGTGCCATGTTTATGTTATTTAGCACGAGGGGACATTCCGTGCCATGTTTATATTATTTAGCACGAGGGGACATTCCGTGCGGTGTTTATGTTATTTAGCACGAGGAGACATTCTGTGCCGTGTTTATGTTATTTAGCACGAGCGGACATCCCGTGCCGTGTTTATGTTATGTTAGCACGAGGGGACATTCCATGCCATGTTATGTTATGTTAGCACGAGGGGACATTTCGTGCCATGTTTATGTTATTTAGCACGAGGGGACGTTCCGTGCCATGTTTATGTTTTTTAGCACGAGGTGACATTCTGTGTCATGTTATGTTATGTTAGCACGAGGGGACATTCCGTGTCATGTTTATGTTATTTAGCACGAGGGGACATTCCGTGCCCTGTTTATGTTATTTAGCACGAGGGGACATTCCGTGCCTTGTTTATGTTATTTTAGCACGAGGGGACATTCCGTGTCGTATTTATGCATTATTATTTCCGTTGTTCCTGTTTGCTATTTACTGCATTTATTGGCAAGATTTGATATTCCTCTTGTACTGCATGGCAATTTCTGAGTTACGGACTGAGTCCCGGTGGATAAATCTTGAGGATATTTTGATCAAGGGATTTTATTGAAAAGTATTATTGAAAAAGCAATGGTTTTGAAATGATTATATTTGAATGACTTTTACATCGAAGGTATATTTGAAAAGCACTAGTCTTGCCTAAAATGATAATTGGAAGTCATTTATTGGAAAAACATCTTTGGGAAGTTTCGTATTTTGAACTACTTTTGGAGAAAGTATGTTTTCAAAGGAAACTCTTCCATACTAAAACAATTTTATTTGCAAAAGGTTTTCATACAAACTGTTGTTTAAAGATTTCTACCAGTTATGGATTTTAATGGCTAAGGCCCGATGTGAACAAACCGACGTGGAGTTGAGTTATTTGTGTTCTCTATTTTATTGTGTTTCCTTTCGATTCAGCTTGTTTAACTGTTCATCTTTCTGTGTATTTTTGTGCTGCTTCGTGATTGATTTCTGTAATTTCCTTCCGCTTTATATTGTCATTGTTGTGAATTATTCCGAGAAGTCTTAGATAGATGTAACGTTCGGTCATTTCTATATTTATGTTATTTATTTTGTAGATCAGTGGTGTCTTGACTAGTCCTCGTCACTACTCCACCGAGGTTAGTCTTGATACTTACTGGGCACCGCTGTGGTGTGCTCATACTGCACTTCTGCACATTTTTGTGTGCAGATCCAGGTATATATTTTAGTAGTTGTGTGGATGATTGCCGAGGAGACTCAAGGTAACCTGCTGCTGCGTTCGCAGGCGTCAGAGTCACCTTCTTTGTATTTATTATTCATACACTGTTGTATCTATTTCCAAATAGTTGTACTTAGAAGTTGTAGAAGATTCGTAGAGCTTATGACTTGTACTACCAGTTTTGGAAAAGTTTGTACATTATGTTGAGATTCTATATCGAGATTGTTAGTTTTCCTTTTATTATTGTTGTTATTCAGTAACTGTTAGGCTTACCTAGTCCCTAAGATTATGTGTCATCACGTTATCTAACAGAGAAAATTTAGGTCGTGACTAGTTCGGTGGGACTTCGAGGCCGATCTTCGGTCCTTGGTTGTGATGTTCTGAGCCTAACCTACCAATTAGTGTACATGAAATTAGACAGCAGTAGTGGTCAAAACCAAATAGTTAACCTCATGATCAAAGTGAGATTCAAACTAGAAAACAACAGTACTTTTAAGGCACCACAAGATTTACCTTTTAGTTGGTTATAGCAAAGTACTAAAACAAAATGAATTAACACGAAGTTTATCCTAAAGTGATTTTGCATGGTTTTTCACTAATATTAGCATTATAATAGACAGAAAACCAACCCCATATAACAGTAAATGGTTATCTAACTTTCAGATCCCCAAACCACCCACTAAAAAGGGGGAAGTAGGAAAAAGTATGCACCAGCCGGGAAAGAACCCGGGTCTGTACCGTGGCAGGGTACTATTCTACCACTAGACCACTGGTGCTAGATGTGAAGAACACCTAGAGGAAACTCTAATTGTAATAAGCTATGATTCTCTCTTTTGTTTTCAAGTTCATACAACTAAAATGGAAACTATATCCTATTATGGCTACTCATTGACAACTATCTATCGAGCAGTGAGGGACCCAGGATTTTGTACATGCGATTTCAATCTTAGAAATACATAACTTTAGCCGTGAAATAGTAGTTGTCAAATGGGTTCAAATAAAATATTTATATAAAATTTACACAACTTTAATCGTAATTTATACATATACAATAATGTTATTTTTTAACGAAACGGGTTCAAGGAAACTACTAATTAGCCACTCAAAAACTGTTTAAAAAGGACAATCATTATGTTGTTTCATACCTTTTTCTCGACACATTGTGTTGCAAACTTAAAATGCAAAATTATTGTTAAGAAAAAGAAGAGTGTCTTTATTTTCAATTACATAAACTGTTTTATTTTATTTAAAAAACAATAGGACATTTCATATAAAAGGTTTTAGTTGGTTTCACTTATAATAGGTGAAAGTCGTTCTTCTCCTTACTTAGAGTCTAATTTTAGATATTTGAAAATATAACCTGAAAAATTATCATTCCACATGTCTATGGAGTCTTTGGGACCTTGAAAATTGAAAGAGGAGTTCGTACTAATATTATAACACATCTTCTATTATATTTTTTTTTTATGAATATAATAGTTTTCAACTAAATCATCTTTGAATTTCCACTAATTTTGTGTTTTATTTAGACAAACATTAATTCGATATTTGTTCACTTGAGAGAGAAATTCATAACCAAGGAATAATTAATGTCAATTCAAGTCAAATAAGTTATCTTTCTAAATTCCTCCTTTCACTTTAACTTGACATGTATACTAAAAATAGATTTTTTTTTTTATGCATATCAAGAGAAGAGAAGACAATTTTTTTTTTGATGTTATAACCACAGTATTTATTACTTATTTCAAATCATTTTCTCAAATCCAATAAAAATGCATCAACCAATATACGTGTAAATTATGCACTTTATTTATTATTTAACGTGTCGAGTAAAAGGGAAGAGCTCCCCATTTCAACACTATTACTTAAATAACCCTTGATACATGTCACATGCTAATTACATTCCTAAGACCCGTTTTGTAATTTCATCTATCGTCATTTCTCATCTCCTCTGACTAACAATAGCAAGACAAAAGAAAAACTTCCAGACAAACCCTAGTGAAAAACGCAGAACCAAAAATCAGAGAAAATGGCTTCCACCAATCAAACACCCACAAAGAAAAACCCTAAGAAAGCCAATCTTTTAGATCATCACTCTATCAAGAACCTTCTCGATGAGTCAGTCACTGAGGTAACTCTGTTTTTTTTACCCAAGATTTGTAGATATATGTTTAAGGAATTGAATTGAATTGAATTGAAGGTTTTTTGTAATGCTGATTTTGTTTTATTATGTGTTAAATAGATTGTGACAAGCAAAGGGTATCCAGAAGATGTGAGATTGAGTAATGTTAGGTTGTTGATTGGGACAATTATCATAGCAATTGCTCTTGTTGCTCAATTCTACAAAAAGGAGTTTCCTGCTAATCGTGATTTCCTCATTGGCTGCATTGTGTTATATCCTTTTTTTTGAATTTTGGTTTTGATTTTGATTTTATTGTCCTGTTAATTATCTACTTTTTTTTGTTTGTTTGTTTATTGTGATGATTACTGAGTATCGGAATGAAACGGATCCAAATAGAGCGGAGTGGATATAGGGATTTATATAACCTGCCCTGACTAATTTGTGATTGAGGCATAGTTGTTGTGTTTTCGTTGATCAGTAAAGGAATATAAACATATTGGACTTGTGACCTCAAGCAATGTTTGAGCTACCTTTGCCACTATTAGGGGATTCCAAAGTTAAAATATATACGGAAAAAAAATCGTTTTGCCCTATTTTCCGGTGAAGGGGATTCAATTGGAACCCCTTCCTTGGCTGTTGGCTCCACCACTGGCTTATCACTGAGGAAGAGTAGAAAAATCGAAAAGAAAAAGAAAACAATTTAATTCGGGGCCTGCTTTGCTTGGGACTCCTTTTTACATTGTTTTATCAATTTTGGCGATGACATCTGTTTCATTCATCATAAATACTGTTCCTTTTGTCATGACAAAATTATTATTTTACTAATAAGTAATAACCACTTATGTTTCCAGTGGAATTTTTGATAACCATTCTCCAGTGGAATTGACAATTGTAACTTGATTATTAAGTAATTGCATATTTAAATTATTAAAATGAGTTTCAAGATCTAGATGACCGTGTTCCTTAATGTTCTAATGAATAGTCACAATTTAATAGCCATGGTTAAAGAGGGGTGAATTTTTTTATGTGAATGCTCATATATGCTAGTAACTGAAAGCGATAATGAAAGCTCCCTAAGTTGCTCGGACTCGGGTGCGGGTATCCGATACGGGGACGGATCCGAGTATCAGATTCGGCAAAATCCTAATTTTAAGATTCGGGGGTGCGGATCCGGATATGTATACGGGTGCGGGGATTCAGCTAATATTAAATAGAGCTATAAAAATATTGTAAATTTTGAGAGATATTCTGTGAAAAACTTATATAAATATTGTACAACACAATCTTTCATTCTCCAGGATGGACATTATTCTGTTATTGTTCTAAATTTGTTTTATTTTTGATTTTGAAAAATCTCAATTTTTCTCCCAAATTTGTCGTTGGACTCCGGTCAAAGTGTTCGAAGTCAGTTGACTCCGGGACGTATCCCGTCCCGATATCGGTATCCGTCTCGTATCCGGACGGGGACGACACCAAAATCGAAGAGTCCGCGCAACTTAGAAAGCTACTACACGTTTATAGGTTTTGATGTATGATGGTTGAAAAGGTATGCATTTAAAATTCTTTGTACATATTGGGATTGATGTAAGTTTTATGACGCTTGAGATTCTTTTTACTTTTAGTATGTGAAACTTTTCCTCTAGCTTTGTTGTATCCTTGACTATGGCACGTATATCCTGTTCAACGTGATACTGCAGCTGATTATCCACACAAAGGAAAAGAATGCTATTTTGTTCACCTATCCTCCGGAAGTAAGTTGTTCATCAACATGCCTTTTTACCAGCATTAGATATATTTGTGAAATTGCAACATGCTAATAAGTTTTTGTCATGCATTAATTGAAGTTGTGAATTCTATCATGTCTTTTCTGGAGTAGACACTGATGAATTTGCTGATTTTTTCTTGATGAATGTGCTTATTGGAAGTAGAACTTAGCTACCTATTAAAACAGGTGGTTTAGATGTTAATCTAATACATTTTCAGTCTATTTTGAATCGTCAAAATGTTAGGCTGGTGAATTTTCCTGGAAATATTATGCTTTATTGAGGCGCCCACTTAATCTTTGGTTGATCTGGGAAAAGTATTTCAAAACTAAGTTGCTGAGAATTCCTTTTTGCCATCAAAATCATTTCTTGTTTTTTCTTGGCAAACAACTGCAGATGAAACAATATAAGGTCCATGGCAGTCTGCTACGATGTTTCATTCTATGTAGTCCTGTTATTTTGGTGGTTATATGAGTTTGTTCAGATTTAACCTTCCCACAATCTTGTGCTTCGTTAAACATATTACTACATTAAGCTCGAAATTATACTACTGGTGCATAACTTTCTGTTTTTTAATAGACTTCTGTTTTGTCCAATAACATTGCTACCCAGTCAGTATCTTAAGCATTCTACTAACATTTCTTTTTTATGTGTCTTATAGTTCATAATAAAACCTTTAATTATCAAGACATTATCTCCAAATCCCATCTTTATTATCATTATAAATTCTTATCAAAATAGGAGAGGAATCAGTCAACTCTCGGACCCTTTGATTCCTAGCTGCACCTTTGAAGCATACTACAACCCTTTTTTTTCACACACCATTACAAGATAGAAAGACGCCTATTTAGAGGTATAGGAATTCTTTCATAGAATAAATTAGAATGTAGTGGGTCAATTGGTTGTGATAACATGTGATTATGAGCTGGTGGATAATTATTTGACCTTTAGTGCATTAATAAGTGGGTAGATTATGGGATTACAGATCCTATAACCAGATTTAATTGGATAAACAAATCACATAATGACTCGTTTTGAAATGCGATGTTCTACTTATTTTATATGCCTTCCTTATGGCGTGAATGCAAGACTTGTGGAGGTTGAGTTTATGAATTCTTAAAGAAATTTGTAGCTCGTATGAATGATTTCGGTTACAGGATCACCTTTTGACATTTGTGCTAACCAATAAAGCTCTTACGATGAGCGTGCTTATTCTAAAAAGCACTCATGAAAATCGAGATAACACAAGGCCGTCATGTGTAATCAGTGATAGTTCATTTCTTATAAGCAATCATAGTTTAATACTCTCTCCGTTTCAATTTATGTGAACCTATTTCCTTTTTAGTCCGTGCCAAAAAGAATGATCCCTTTTCCTATTTAGAAACAATTTACCTTTATGCAATAGTTTATAGCCACACAAAATATATGTGCCTCATTTTACACCACAAGTTTAAAAGTCTTCTCTCTTTTCTTAAACTCCGTGCCCAGTCAAATGGGTTCACATAAATTGAAACGGAGGGAGTAGCTTGTTTGGCCAAGCTTCTCCAATCCGAGCACTACTTCTATTTTGTTTTTTTTCAAAGTTGAAGTGTTTGGCCAAGCTTTTGGAAGAAAAAAAAGTACTTTTGAGGAAGTAGAAGCAGTTTTGGAGAAGCAGAAAAAATAGCTTCTCTCCAAAAGCACTTTTGAGAAAAATACACTTAGAAGCGATTTTTAAAAGCTTGGCCAAACACTAATTGCTGCTCAGAAGTGCTTTTCAAATTAATTAGCCAAACACAAACTGCTTCTCACCAAAAGTATTTTTGAGAAAAAACACTTCTCAAAATAAGCTGATTTTTGCAGCTTGGCCACACAGGCTATAAGTCTGAGACCACTACTGACTTTGGAGTAAAAATTATTGTTTCCTAAGTGGAGGTTCTGTGGAGAGCACACCTTCATTATGAGTAATTGTCTTCAACTAGTAACTCACTTAATTTTTTATATGGGAAAATGTCCAAATTTGTCGCTCTGCTTTCGGAAATAGTCCACATTTAACCTCCGTTATACTATTCAAACAAAAATATCCCTACCAGTAGCAAACTTATCAGATATGCCCCTTACCCTAATGGATGTCCCTACCCATGTTCTAAAATGCCACCTTGATGCCATGTGTATTTATTTTCCAACTTTTATTAGAAAAAATAACCAACCCACTTTGAAAAAGAAAAGAAAAAATTAACCAAACCCACTAAATTATAGTCTACTCCTTCCGATCTGTAACAAAAAACCACCACGCTGTAAAATCTAAGTTCTTCAAAGAGAAGAAAAACACAACATGAATTTCAAATTTGCCATAGATTCTCAGAAATAAAATCTATGCAGATGCAAAGAATTGAGTCACTAGGAATTATTGGGAATGACAAAGAACCCTACTTGGATTCAACTCTATATACGGAGTTGTTATGCTTTTCTTGAAGAGAATTAAAATTGAAAAGATGAGTCTAAATAAAGAAGTTCTATCACAAGGAAACCATTCATGTGATTTGCAGAATCTGCTCTAAAATGTTAGGTATTTTAAAAAAAATAGTTTTTCTTGATATTCTTTAGTATTATTTTAGCATTTCTATGAATAATTACTTTTTTGAGGAAGATTTCATAAATCTTGGGACTTCCACTGATTGATTTTTTGTGATCTTTGTATTTTAGATTGGAGTCTAACATGGGAAGTGGCTGGGTAGGGAAAGTAGCAAATTTGGAAAATAGAACTTTTTTTCTAACGAGAATCTGGAAAATAATTTTTCTAAACTGAAAAGAATAAAGCATGGGTGGTTTTAATTGGAAAATACCTAACTTAATTAAAGTCGTAGAATCTGCAAATTATTTTGAAAGTGTGAACGTGGACAATGATGCCTGTCAAGGTAAGTTGCTTTGATCTGATTTTGCTCACAAGATGAGTCTTCTTAATGATGAGGGAACAGTAAACCTATCCCCTAGGGATGCCATTATGTGGGTTTCTTTGTTTTGATTTCCTTTTTTGCTCCCATTCTTTAGTGTGAATGGAAAAAAAAGTGAGTGAAAAATCTAAAAATTTAATGAACAGATTTCAAATTCTGACTATTATGTGGTGAGGTGGCATGCCTCATGGCGTCCACCTCACCGAAATGTCAGGCTACGTGGTGCAATGCTGGACCTTCATTAGAGTAAGGGGCATATGTGATAAGTTTGCTAATGGTGAGGGTATTTTTTCCGAATAGTATAACGGTGGGGTATTTTTTTCAAATAGTAAATCGGAGGTTAAATGTAAACTATTTCAGAAAGTATAGAAGTAGAGAGGTAAATCTGGCCCTTTTCCCCTTTTATATTAAAATGAGTGGAGAACTTTGGAGAATATGCATTTTAATATTTTCCTTTTCCTTTTACGTTCATGTTGTGTATGTCAGAAAGATTGGTTTTACGCATCTGAACAGTGTTTTGCTCGTCAGAAACATCTCAATGGTTATAGATGACTTTGCTGAGCACTTACTGTCCCTAATCTTTTTCTTCTCTAGATGGGATCTTGTTTCTCTGGTACTTCCCGTTGATGTCACTTAATTCTTTATTCTTGATGTTTCTTCAAGTGTAGTTCCTCTCTCTCTTGAATTTTGCTGTTACTTCCATTGTGTAGTCTCCAGCTTCCACTTGGTCTTATAGTTCAGAGTTAAACAGAGTGATAGGCTCTGGTTTGAGGAGCAAAAAAGGTTAGAATGAGGAAAGAAGATGGGTGCTATCAGTGATCGTTTACTGAAGCGGGCTTAATAGATACGTTCTACTAATGCCACTTTTCTGACTGGAATGACCTTCTCTGAGCTCTTGACATTCAACATCAATCTCTTCGTATATCTTCATCATCCTTGATGTTCATAGTTTCACTGAAATACTGCCACCTATTTATATTGGAGCTACCTTCTCGAATGCTTGTGGGGATGAGGAATGTACTTGAGATAAAAAACAGACCACAGATTTGCCCTCATCAGCGTTTCTGGGAGCCTGATATTGCATGTTGTTTTCTCTAGGATTGTTGTTTACCTACCAAAAAGGGAGGTCAGTGCTGTTTATTCTATTTTGTCTAGGTGCTTCCAGGCTTTATCGTGGGGGAAGGGTGGGGGTCTCACTAGTCACTAATGCACCTCAAATCTTTTTATCAAGATTCTTTTGCCCCATCCCTTTGTATTTCCTTCCTAGTGTCAGTTCACTCAATATAAAATGCTCTATTTTCTAGTGGTGAAATCTTCGTCTAGTAGCACATTGTGTTTCAGACTTCAAATCTGGTGTGCATCTTTTGTTTCTTTCTTATTCTTTATCTCAATCTTGTGTCTCGTAACTCTTTCATCTGGCAGCATACTGTGTTCAGGCCTCACATCTGGTGGAGCCCCTTTCTTTTCTTGTTTTTGTCTTCTACTTTTTTCTTTTCTAGTGTGAAGTCTTCAATTATTATTTCCTTCTTTTCCTCCCAAGTGTGAAGTCTTCATCAGTATTTCGAGTGAGAAATCTCCGTTAGCTCCTCATCTGGCAGCACAGTGTTCCGGCTTCAAATTCTGGTAGATTTTCATTTTATTTTGTCTGTCTTTTTTTCTAGACATTATTTATGGGAACTTACGTGCTCCTTTCAAGTAAGTGGTACACTCTAATGAGTTGCTAGAGGCTTATATGCTGCTATAAAGGAAGCATGAAGGACTGCCTGCTTGTCATTTATTCTCTACTATCCAAGATTTTGTCATGTTGCTTTAAGTGGTGAATTTTGAGGTTACTGCTCTTGAAGTATGTCAATGCCTGCAGTAATATATTTAACTGTGTTGTTGATTGCAAGATACTTTAGCTATAGTCAACTCATATCTGCTGCGGTAGCGTTTTTAGATCTTGTGACTTTTGTGATGCTTTCGTGTTCTTACGTTAGCTGAACCTGGTGAAATGTGAACAGCATAGGCTTCTGCTTCTCCCGAAGGTATCTGTGTAATCATGAGTATCACCTGCATAGATTTTTGTTGAGCCTCGTCTTACAGCATCTGGAGGCTCAGTAGTTATGCTACTTTCGATCATCTGGCAAACTCATCTACCCTAATAAAACCGTCATTAATCTTCTGTCAATTGGAGACACAGTAGCTGAAATAACAATCTATTGCCTGGTGAATCTCGTACTGAATTTGTTGCAGTTTGGCACTGAATTTCTTATCTCTGCTCAAATTCCGTTGATGTAACTATTAGTTGGATGGAGTCGTTTGCTCATAAAGGATTGTTTGTAACAGGGATCTTTTAACAGCACTGGCTTAATCGTCTCTTCGAAGCTGCCTAGGTTCTCTGATAAGTACACACTTACAGTAGAGACTGCTGATCCCAAGTCGATTTCTGCAAAGCCAAAAGTGGAATTTACCAAGAGCGTCACACAATGGTCTCTTTCTCCCTCCCGTCCTCCACCCCTCTTCTTTTTCAAAGAGGAAAATAGTATAAAAGGGGATTTCATGAAGTGAATGACTTGATTATGATGATTTACGTTTTTGCAGGTTTACCAAGGATGGAGTTCTTGTGGAGGGGATATTCTGGAAAGATGTTGAAGCCTTAGTTAATGACTATGCTAAGGAACACAAAAAGAGCAAATAAATGCAATGTCAAGATATATTTTGTTAGGGATTTTGGTGGCATGGATAGCCAATGAGATTGAAAATGTCGGTTAATGAGTTGTGGATTAATATCATTCAAATCATTATCGAAGCAAATTGATCCATTTTCATTGTTGAATTATAGTGATCCATTTCCATTGTTAAAAAAAATAGTGGTAATTTTTCTTTGATAAAATGAATGTTGTCATGAACATAGCCTTTCTTACCCTACCCTCCTGCACTTGTTATTGGCTCGGTTAGACACCTCTAAAGATAGGAAATCGATGACAATGTAATCCGGGTGTTGTAGTTGTTTTGATTCGAACTCTGCACACATTTATGAAACCAAAGTCTTGTAAACGCACACACACTCTCTACTTTGTTATTTTACTTTTACATATTAATCAAAGTCTCTCATAATAAATAATTTATCTATCTAAATAAGAATACTAATGCTGAAGTGGATATTTACATGCTTTTATAAGATGAGCCGAATGTAAAAAGCTTTAACATTAAGAAAGTCACTTTGTAACCACATAAGCGCAATATCGGCTGATATTGCGCTTCCGGCGTGAGATCACATAGGCCTCCACCTCGTCTCAGCCCATCCTCAAAGGGATTGGACTCACAGGCCGTGAAAGCTTAACTTGTTTCCAAGTTTGCATCTCTGCATAAATGACCCGGGGACTTTCCTAGGGCCTTCCCTGACCTACTCATTGAATAGATCTCGGCCCATTCACGTTGTCTTGCTGTCTTGATGTTTAGTATTTGTCGGGGCTTTTGCATTCGTACTCACTTTTTGTGCCACGTTTTAGCTTATACCCGCTTTGTAAAGAAAATTGCATCCGTACCCGGTTTTGCGCATAACTTCAGAATGCGGGGCTGAAGTAGCAAAGACAATTACGCAAAACTTCAGCATTCTAGTAGATGAGTCTGAAGTAGCTTGCGAACTTCAGCTCTAGAGCTGAAGTTTTTATCTTTGTAAATGGGGAACTTCAACATATGGGGCTGAAGTTCTCCAGTTATAAAGACAAAAACTTCAGCATACGGGCTTCAGCTTCAGCTCTAGAGCTGAAGTTTTATCTTTTGTAAATGGGGAACTTCAGCATACGGGGCTGAAGTTCCCAAGTTATAATGACAACAACTTCAGCATACGGAGCTGAAGTTGTTGTCTTTATAACTTAGGAAGAACTGAAGTTTGTAACTGGGAAACTTCAGCTCTAGAGCTGAAGTTTTTTCTTTGTAACTGGGGAACTTTAGCCCCGTATGCTGAAGTTTTGTCTTTATAACTGACGAACTTCAGCTTAACTGGTGAACTTCAGCTCAACGAGGGAAAAGGGAGCTGAAGTTATTTAAAAAGTGGGTACAAGTTAAAAGTTTTTAAAAAAGCGGGTATAGGTTAAATGAGGGCGACCAAATAGGGTGCCCCGCGTAATTTTTACGTATTTGTCGAGGACTATTTAAATAGAGCACTTGAAGCAGCTTTTTAAACGGTGTGGGACTTCTGTTTTCTCCCAGTAACTTCCCGCGTTTTATTTTTTGGCATATTGTATTTACACTGAGTTTATTGTTGTTTGTCACACCTCCTTTTTTTTCAACTACCCCCGGGGTAAGAGGGTAATAAGGGAGTTTTTCCACTTTAAGTGACATTATTCGATTTTTGGGATTTATTTAATTTCAGAGTCGCCACCCGAATTTTTACGGTGTTCCGGGACACCATTTACTTATTAGAAATCCCAAAACCGAGGAAATTTTTTGACTCTGTTTAAATTATCTGCGAACCAGAAATCCGGGTAAGGAATTATGTTAACCCGGGAGAAGGTGTTAGACACTCCCGAATTCCGTGGTTCTAGCACGATCGCTTAATGATTAAACTTGACCTAAATTGTTTAATTACTGCTCTTGTACCTATATACATTTTTAATCTTTTTACCGCTTTTATTATTCATTTGTATTTAAATAGTTATTTTGAGACGGGTCACGTATGCGTAAACCCGTAGAGTTTAAAATGTATCGAAAGTCATGTCACGCGGATGTGTACACAATTCTCGATACTGAACTCATTTAAAAGATAAATAGGGTGCGCAAGCGCATATTTTATTTTGTTGTAAAAAAGAGACCGAAATTACGTCACGCGAACATGTACGCAATTCCGATAATTGTAAGAAATTCGTTCCAAAAAGTGTCTCTACGAGTATTCATTTTAGTCTTTATTTGTGTTACGTAAAACGTATACACAATTGAAGAAAAATGTTTATTTGATCTTATCCAAAATTATGCAAACGTATACTTTGATGATTAATTTATTTTTCTAAGTCCGAGGCATTCAATATCTAAAAGTCTTTCGAGATTCACTACATCTAAATTAAAAATCTCAAGACAAGAATTTTAGATTCTATCTCTTGATAATTGATTTGAAACCCACTTGTGTTTAGTAGTAAGAAATTTACAGTGAATTTTGTAAATGAAATACTCCTCATGCTAATTGACAATAGAAGAGAAGAGACTGGTTACAGATTTTTTAACACAGTTAATGGGTCTAACATTCCGGGCCCCACAGCCTGAATTCAGACTCTATCAGGCTCAATTGGGCCGTGCTCACGAGTCTGGCCCAGCTCAGGTGACCTTAGCAGGTCTGGCCCATAACTGCTATAATAATAAACGTTTCAGATTTAAGAAAATACAACTGATCACAAAGTTTATATAGTTCAGTCCTTAATATAACAAATAATGTATACAAATGACTATAAATACGCTATTACATTGTTCTTACATTAAAAATATAGGTTTCAATAATACAAAGAAAGTAAAAGGATCCCAATTAGCTGTTGCTCCTGTGCGAGCCATCAACCTTTATGCTTTAGGATCTGTATTCTTCAGCCTTTAATCCCAAACTAACGGGCAGAATTCACGTGCACTTCCAAAGACTGAATCTGATCATTATAGAGATCAGATTCAACCCTTTTAAATGTTGTCCTCATAGTGACATCCAATCATGTAAGGTCTAAATTGTCCAGACCAATATTGAAACACTTTACGGGATAAATTTGACCATTAAGGGGTCAGATTCACCACCCTTTAGTGCTTATTTAATGATTCTACTATGACTTCATTTACATAGACTTAATCACAAAAGTATTTAAGAGAGGTTTCTATTGTTATAATCACATGAATGGACAACCAAATTTTAATAAGTAATCACCAGATTCTGCAGAAGGAAAGATAAACATGTTTTATGCATTTTATGAACTGAATCTGACCATAATGGAGGTCAGATTCAGCTTCAGTTATGCTGGACAATGGGAAACCACTATTTGGTATTTGCAGAATATTTAAACAAACTCAAACAAACCATGCATTTATCAAACCTTATGCAGTCAAAGAAATCCAAACGAGATACATTTGTACAACAGTATAAGACACATCCCTAGCTCTGAAAGTTTTATTCATTTTTTATTTTATTTTATTTTTTTTAAGACAAAGATTACATAGCTAAAAGAAGAGCTCAAGCAACAAAGAGAATCAACAAGTTATATAGCAAAAGTTCAGAGTTTAAGAGGATTCATTCATTGATAAAAAAAAAATTACATACCTTTAGAAAAAGAAAACAACAAAAGACTTGACCAAATAAAGGTCAAGTAGTAATCAACAAGAAGGGAGAAGATTCAGCAGCAACAAACATAAACTTCAGAACAAACAGCTCCACAGAAAATATCCCAGAAAACTTTTGGAAAAACCAAAACAAAACTGAAAGCCCAAATAGAATCCAGAAATGAGAAAATTCCACCCCTAAAACCTTAAAGAGTTCTTGAAGGAATAAACAGATTTCTTCCTATTACTTTTGGAATGATTCTGATCTTTTTATATTTTCCGAATGTTTTTTGTAGCTAAGAGAGTATTCTTCTTTTTTTTAGAGTGTCCAAAAAAAGATCAGATCCCCCTTTTGGATGCTGAAGTTTTTTAAAAATGAACTAACTAACTTCAGCATGTTGGATGCTGAAGTCTTACAAATGAACTAAATAACTTCAGCATATTGGGTGCTGAAGTTTTTACAATTGAACTAAATAACTTCAGCACTGCTGCTGAAGTTTTCACGAATGGACTAATAACTTCAGCACTGCTGCTGAAGTTTTCACGAATGGACTAATAACTTCAGCACTGCTGCTGAAGTTTTCACGAATGGACTAATAACTTCAGCACTGCTGCTGAAGTTTTCACGAATGGACTAATAACTTCAGCACTGCTGCTGAAGTTTTCACGAATGGACTAATAACTTCAGCACTGCTGCTGAAGTTTTCACGAATGGACTAATAACTTCAGCACTGCTGCTGAAGTTTTCACGAATGGACTAATAACTTCAGCACTGCTGCTGAAGTTTTCACGAATGGACTAATAACTTCAGCACTGCTGCTGAAGTTTTCACGAATGGACTAATAACTTCAGCACTGCTGCTGAAGTTTTCACGAATGGACTAATAACTTCAGCACTGCTGCTGAAGTTTTCACGAATGGACTAATAACTTCAGCACTGCTGCTGAAGTTTTCACGAATGGACTAATAACTTCAGCACTGCTGCTGAAGTTTTCACGAATGGACTAATAACTTCAGCACTGCTGCTGAAGTTTTCACGAATGGACTAATAACTTCAGCACTGCTGCTGAAGTTTTCACTATTTAAACTAAATACCTTCAGCACTTCTGCTGAAGTTTTCACAAATGAACTAATAACTTCAGCACTTCTGCTGAAGTTTCCACACATGAACTAATAACTTCAGCATATTGGGTGCTGAAGTTTTTGCAATTGAGCTAAATAACTTCAGCACTTCTGCTAAAGTTTTTTACAATTAAACTAAATAAATACAGCACATCTGCTGAAGTTTTCACAAATGAACTAATAACTTCAGCACTTCTGCTGAAGTTTTCACACATGAACTAATAACTTCAGCATATTGGGTGCTGAAGTTTTTGCAATTGAACTAAATAACTTCAGCACTTCTGCTGAAGTTTTCACACATGAACTAATAACTTCAGCATGTTGGGTGCTGATGTTTTTGCAATTGAACTAAATAACTTCAGCACTTCTGCTGAAGTTTTCACAATTTAAACTAAATAACTTCAGCACTTCTGCTGAAGTTTTTTACAATTAAACTAAATAACTTCAGCACATCTGCTGAAGTTTTTCACAAATGAACTAATAAATTCAACACTTGTGCTGAAGTCCCCCCCCTTTTTTTTTTTGAAAAGCGGGTATTGGGTTGGGTTTCTGGGTCGTGTAGAGTTAGGGATTGGGCCTGGGTAATTCTAGCCCAGGTCCGAATTTTTCCTATTTTACATCTAGTAAATTAATTCTAATTATGTTAACACCCAATAAAAATGTAGTAATTAATTCTAAACTCAATTTGCCTAATTATATTTAGTTCAATGATAACTAAGATTACGTGCTTAATCATGTCATTTTAAACTATTTATGGATTTAAATGAATGACTATGGCTACACAATGTAAAAAATAAATTCGCAAATAACATTAAAATCCAACAAAATTAGGAAATCAATTAACTAATTGAGATTTTGTAGGATTATACGATAGGTAAAAATCACGTGCTCACAGATGCCCTCTTTGTTCAGAAACACGAAGAGTTTCTGGACAAAGACAAAGTGAGCAGCAATAAACGACTTTTACTTATTCATATGTTCCATTGTGAAGCGTTTTTGAAAAGTTTGACCGAACCCTGATTCAGAGATTGCCTACATATCCTTGTCTATAAAGGAATCAAGTCAGTGTAGTTCTGGAAGTTTTGGTAGCTGGGACAACCGGGAAGCCGTGGTTTCACTGTTGTTTCTGCTGTTACTGCTGCTGATCTCCTTATTACACCCAAAGTAAACAAAACGAACGACTAACTAAACCTATCAGTTACTAGTTACAAGATTCCTATCTAAGACCTGATCTTGAGTCTTGATCTTCTGCCTACTCTGACCTGGATCTTGATGCTTGTTTAGCCGCAGGTGTTGGTTTCGTCTTTTAGTTTTTCGGATCAAGGCAGGATATACCGAATGGATGACTTCAATCTCGTCCTGAATAGTCCATATCGTCTCCGTGTCTGTACTTTTGAGTTAGGATTTCTCTTTTGTTATGTTATTTTGGATCGAAACTTCTTCTTTTGGTTGTCCCGAGTCCAATGTCCTAAAAATGTTATCTGCATAATCAAGAGCGAACGAATGAAATTTTCTTCCCTAGTTTTTACTAGGAAAATTTCGTGAGTTATTGTAAGAAAAACTATACTACTTTATTATTGAAAATAATGAAAAAGCCGGAAATAGTGTACCCGACGTTATTGTAGACTAGGGAGTGGATACCCTACGCCCATAGTAAAATCAACTAGGGGTTGGAGATCCTATGAAGAAAATCGACAGGTTATGCTGTCGTTGAGAGAAGATCACCGGGTTGTGCCGGCGTCTGGGGGGAGGATCAACGGGTTATGCCGTTGTTAAGAAAGAGATCACTATGTTATGCTAGTGTCTGGAAAGGTCAACAGGTTATATTGTTGCCTGAAACAGAGATCACTGGGTTATGCCAGTGTCAAGAAATGATCAACAGGTTATGCTGTTGTCAGGAAAAGATCACCAGGTTATGCTGGTGTCTTGGAAAGGTCAACAGGTTATGCTGCTGCTTGGGGAAAAGAAGATTACTGGGTTATGCCAGTGTCAAAGAAGTGATCAACGGGTTATGCCATTGTCAGGAAAAGAAAAGATCACCAGGTTATGCTGGTGTCTGGAAGGGTCAACAGGTTATGCTATTGCCGGAAAGATCATTGGGTTATGCCAACGTCAGAAAATGATCAACATGTTATGCTGTTGTCAGAAGAGATCATGGAGTTATGACGATGTCTAGAAAGGTCAACAGGTTATGCTATTGCCTGGGAGAAGAGATCACTGGGTTATACCAGTGTCTGGAAATGATCAACAGGTTATGCTGTTGTCAGGAAGATCACCAGGTTATGCCGGTGTCTGGAAAGGTCAACAGGTTATGTTGTTTCCTGGGGAAAAGAGATCACTAGGTTATGCCAGTGTCAAGAGATGATCAACAAGTTATGCTGTTGTCAGAAAGATCACCAGGTTATGCCGGTGTCTGGAAAGGTCAACAAGTTATGTTGTTGCCGAAAGAAGATCATTGGGTTATGCCAATGTCAGAAAATGATCAACAGGTTATGATGTTGTTAGGAAAAGATCACCAAGTTATGCCAATGTCTGGAAAGGTCAACAGGTTATGCTATTGCCTGGGAAAAGAGATCACTGGGTTATGCCAGTGTCTGAAAATGATCAACGGGTTATGCTGTTGTCAGGAAGATCACCAAGTTATGCCGGTGTCTGGAAAGGTCAACAGGTTATGCTATTGCTGAAAGAAGATCATTGGGTTATGCCAATGTCAGAAAATGATCAACAGGTTATGCTGTTGTTAGGAAAAGATCACCAGGTTATGCCAGTGTCTAGAAAGGTCAACAGGTTATGCTGTTGCCTGCGGAAAAGAGATCATTGGGTTATGCCAATGTCAGGAGATGATCAACAAGTTATGCTGTTGTCAGAAAGATCACCAGGTTATGCCGGTGTCTGCTAGAGAGTGGGACCCTATATTGGAAGAAATCATCGGGTTATGCCGGCATCAACTAGGGAGTGGGACCCTATGTTGGCATCAACTAAGGACTGGGATATCCTAGGTTGGCATCGACTAGGGAGCATATACCCCATGTCGGGAAAACAAATCAATCAGGGAATGTATACCCTTAATTGGAAAAGAAATCATCAATCAGGGAATGTATACCCTTAGTTGGCATCGACTAGGGAGTGTATGCCCCTATGTCGGGAAAAGAAATCAACCAGAGAATGTATACTCTTGATTGGAAAAGAAATCCTCAACCAGGGAATGTATACCCTTGATTGACATCGACTATGGGAGTGTATACCCTGCGTCGAGAAAAGAAATCATCAACTAGGGAATGTATACCCTTGATTGGCATCGACTATGGGAGTGTATACCCTGTGCCGGGAAAAGAAATCATCAACCAGGGAATGTATACCCTTGATTGACAGCGACTATGGGAGTGTATACCCTGCGTCGAGAAAAGAAATCATCAACTAGGGAATGTATACCCTTGATTGGCATCGACTATGGGAGTGTATACCCTGTGCCGGGAAAAGAAATCATCAACCAGGGAATGTATATCCTTGATTGGCATCTACTATGAGAGTGTATACCCTGCGTCGGGAAAAGAAATCATCAACCAGGGAATGTATACCCTTGATTGGCATCGACTATGGGAGTGTATACCCTACATCGGGAAAAGAAATCATCAACCAGGGAATGTATGCCCTTGATTGGCATCGACTAGGGAGTGTATACCCCCATGTCGGGAAAAGAAAGGATCAATTAGGGGTTGTGTACCCTATGCTGGGAAAAGAAATCGTCGGCTAGGGGTTGTATACCCTATGCCAGCATCAACTAGTGAGTGTATACCCTATGCTGGAAAAAGAAATCATCGGCTAGGGGTTGTATACCCTATGCCGAAAAAGAAAACATCAGCTAGGGGTTGTATACCCTATGCTGGAAAAGACATCATCAGCTAGGGGTTGTATACCCAATGCCGAAAAAGAAAACATCAGCTAGGGGTTGTATACCCTATGTTGGCAAAGAAAACGTCAGCTAGGGGTTGGATACCCTATGTTGGGAAAAGAAATCATCGGCTAGGGGTTGTATACCCTATGTCGGCATTAACTAGGGAGTGTATACCCTATGTTGGAAAAGAAGACATCAGCTAGGGGTTGTATACCCTATGCTGGCAAAGAAAATATCAGCTAGGGGTTGGATACCCTATGCTGGAAAAAGAAATCGTCAGCTAGGGGTTGGATACCGTATGCTGGGAAAAGACATCATCATCTAGGGGTTGTATACCCTATGCCGAAAAAGGTGTGGCTAGGGTTTGGAGACCCTATACCACTTCAGATTTGGGTTGATTTCAACATTGTTTTTTTTTCTTTTTTTTTTTCATTTTATTTTGTGTAAATGCGGGAAAGGATTTTGGAGAAAACTTCCCTTTTTGAGTTGTTGCTGCAAAGCTGCTTCTAGCTCTTGCGCCCGTTCCTTTGGTTACATTTGCATTTTCAAGGTTCCTTTTAGTTACACCTGTTTCCTTCAAACAAAGAAAAAATTGTTAGTTTGAAATGGTGGTTGGTTTTGCGGCCTTGACTTTCAACAGCTTGATCTCGACCCCTTTGACAAAGATCTCAACCGCTTGCTTGCTTGCTGGGTATGGGGTTTTATTTCTAAACCCGTGGACCTTGAATTTCCAGATTTTACCATGGCGATTTGTCACGTGGAACCCAACATTATATTTTGCCTTTGTAGGCCTTTCACTTGCTTTTTCTTTTGGATTTCCAGAGTATCGGGGGAAGTTTTGGCCCCTCAAATTCTGCTGCGACGGTTAGTCGTGTGGGACTTAAACTTTCCAACTTTATTTCTCCTTTATTGGCCTTTCATTTCTGACTATAACTTTAGGGAAGTTGGAATATCTCAGCTTTTCAAACCTTGCCAAGATGGTTAGCCACGCGGGGCTCAACCTTCAACTTCATTCGCTTTTATAGGCACTTCAATTTTATTTTCCCTTTCAAGGTTTTGAGTTTGAAACATCGACCGCTACGGTCAGTCGAAATCGACTCGATGCCCCTGATGAGGCTGAGTTCCCTTGCATGTTGGCTTGTGTCAAACGAGGACCTTGTAAATCAGTTTTGCCATCTTTTCTTTGCCTTGCTTCAGAAATAGAGTCAGACTGGAAGGGATTGAAATAAAAATAACAAAGAAGCGGAGGTGATGAATTTTGACGAGAAATATCCTTTTCGGGGGAAAAAAGAGAAAAAGGACTTATCTGGAGTGTATGCGGTCTTCAATGAACATGACATGCGTCTTGGACTGGATGCCTGATCTATATGAACCATCTGACTTTCAGAAATTCATCACGACTTTTTACCCCGAGGTCGAGAAACCTTGCCCGAGATCATGTAGATATCAATGACCAATCCTCTTTTTCGATTAGTAGTGCCCTTTTCGGGTTTTCACCAACTAACCTCTCTCATTTCTCTTCTCACCATCGCCTTGTAGTGCTCTTTGCGAGTTTTCACTAACAAGACTCTCATTTTTAATTTCTTTGCTTACCGTCGCCTCACGATGCCCGTGTGGGTTTTCACCGATAATACTCTCTCATTTTATTTCTCTCATTTGTTTGCACCAGACCGGCACTGTATCCTCCAACTTTAGACATCTTTGCCAATTGATCGGAAGGACTTAACAGGTTTTTAATTTTTTGGTGAAAAGAATTTGTGTTGAATTACAACTTTGGAACCTTTCAGGCGACACATTGCCGAATCTTAACACTTGCCCCAACTTAAACTCATGGGGAAAATGAGGAATTTTATTTTGGTGTGACTGAACCCCAGGGAGAGGCTGCCTACGTATCCTTTTGGAATCAAGTCGAACGTAGTTCAAGAAAGTTTAGTTTTTGTTTTGGTTTTTCTTTTGTTTTGGTTTCATTTTTCTTTTTCTGTCTTTTTTTTTTCTTTTTTCTCTTTTTTTTTTCATTTCATCATTTTTTGTTTCTTTTTCCTCTTTCTTTTTATTTTTTTTTCAACATTTTTTTTCTTGTTTTCCAATAACACTTTCGGGTTCCAAAGAGGGTAATCAAAGAAGAGTAACCGGCTCAAAGGGTTTGCAAAAGGGTTAATGGTGTTTGGGTAGCAAGAATGAAAGCCTTCGTCATCCCAACCGGAGAACATTTGAAAATATATGGAGGATCAAACATAGTACCTTTTGACTGCACCTGCGTTGACAGTTGTTTTAGAGACATTTTCTTCGAGCCCCAACTACAACGCTCTCTTTTGGCAGTACTCTGGTTGCAATGCATGGACCTTTCCAATCTGGACCAATTTTCTTTTGGCTGTTCCAATTCATTGTTTTATTTCCTTGACCTAAACTTTATTTGCATTCGGATTCTTGATTCCTCATTTCAAAGTCTGACAATGTTTTAGGATATTTTGACTGCCTCTGCGTTGACAGTTGTTTCACATTTCCTTCGATGTACCCCAAGTACAAACGCACCCTTTTGGCAGTACTTCATAGTGATGTATGTATCTTTCCAATCTGAACCAATTTTCTTTGGATGTTTTAATTTATTGTTTTATCTCCTTGGCGTAACTTCATTTGCATTCTGATTCTTTATTAATTATTTCAAAATCTGACAGTGTTTTAGGATCTGGGCATGAAGTCCAGAGGCATGTCATATCATTAAAATCTGCATTTAAACAGAACTGAAAGTAGAATAAGAAAAGAGACAAGATTAAGAAAAGAGACATTCTTGGAAAATGAAATATTAATTCCATTTGATTTTTGATTTTGATGATTATTTTTAAAGATAGAAGGGTTTACATCGGAATTGAAAAGCAATAAATTAAAAACACTTGAGTTACACCCTGAAATAACTCATAGTGCAGGAAAGATGGCAAAACTGAACTACCGGGACTCCCGCCTGACGGGGAATGGAGTAGCCTTCCAGTTCTGTAATTTGGCATTTGGGACCATATACTGCACCTCAGCGGTGCTCGAGCCTCCCCCTAGCTGAACCATGTTGGCCTCATATAACATTTGTTTCATGGCCTCACATATATCTTCAATTTCTTCGTCCGTAAAGGCCACTTCTTCTTTTTCTTCGATATATTGTGGTTTGATGAAGGTCTTAGTAATGTGTGGGACTGGCTGAGGCAGGTCCCATCTACTATTTTGTGGGCGTTGGCCCATTGCACTTCTTCATCAGTGGCTTGGAAACCTATGCCAAAGAATTTTTCAGCGGCGGGTAGAGAGATGGGTTCAGTGATGCCTTGTAGGGATATCCCAATCCCCTTTCCTTGTTTGTAACCATGTCTAATCATATCCGTGGCGACCATGATTGACGCGTTTGAAATACAAGGTTGTGGGCATGGAGTGCCTTCTTCGCGTTGATCAGCAGGCACAATCTCAAAGGCTTGGTACACAATATGTTCGCTTCCCTCTCTGGCCTCGAGGCAGGGGATGGAGGGGTCCCTGTATATGGATTGTTCATCTTCTCCGTGGACCACGATCTCCTGATTTTCATGTACAAATTTGACCATTTGGTGGAGGGTAGACGATACTGCTCCAGCAGCGTGAACCCACGGTCTCCCTAGCAAGAAGTTATAGGAAGTATCCATATCCAGGATTTGGAAAGTTACTGTGAAATCCACAGGGCCAATCGTCATGATTATGTCGATTTCACCAATGATGTCCCTTTTGATACCGTCAAAGGCGCGAACACAAACATTATTCGGCCTGATTCTCTCAATGCCGATTCCCATCCCTCGCAGTGTTGACAAAGGGCAAATATCTACCTCTGATCCTCCGTCAAGCATAATTCTCTTTACATAATATCCTTCGATTTTAACGGTCAGGTGTAATGCCTTGTTGTGAGCGGCTCCTTCGGGATGCAGATCATCCTGGCTGAAGGAGATTTTGTTTACCTCGAAAAAGCGCTCAGCCATTCTTTCTAACCGCTCGACTGAGGTCTCAGCTGGTACATACGCTTCATTCAGCATTTTCAGGAGTATTTTTTGGTGCTCATTTGAGCCAGTCAACAGAGACAGAAGTGAAAACTGATCAGGGGTTCTCCTGAGTTCTTCAATGGTGACATATTCAGGCATTTTCATTTTCTTGAAGAACTCCTCGGCCTCTTCGGCAGTGATGGGCTTTTTGAGAGGAAAACGTTTATGCTTAGCTTTGTTCAGCTCATCTGGGTTATGGTAATTCCCAGTGGGTTTTGCTTCGTTGACTTCCCCCTTGACTTCTTTTCCTTTATATGTCACCACTGTTTGATCATAATTCCATGGGACAGTAGTTGTATTTTTTATTGGAATTTGCGGTCGACGGCTGATAATAAAAGGTTCATTCAACTTTGGTAGGATAGCCGAGCTTTTCACAACATAGGCCCCTTTTGGTATATACATTTTTTGTGGTTCCAATC
>ML415839.1:0-64295 GCA_005239525.1 Nicotiana knightiana | reverse complement strand
AATAAATATATATATATATTTATTTATTTATTTATTTGAACTGCACAGGTTTATTTGGTAGTCTGGTTCTAGCCTCGTCACTACTTCGCTGAGGTTAGGCTACGCACTTACCAGTACATGGGGTCGGTTGTAATGATGCTACACCTGCACTTCTTTATGTTGTGCAGATTACGCAGCCGGATCCGGAGTACATCATTAGTGGGAGTGTCTTCCAGTTTATCCTAGAGGCTTCAAGGTATACCTGCTGGCGTTCGTGGGCCTTGGCGTCTCTCCCATCCCTATGTCTTCACTTCTGTCTTGTTTTTCCTCTAGTTTCAGAGACAGTCATGTATTTCCTTTCAGACTTGTATTTAGCATTCTTATAGACAGTTCGTGAGTTTGTGACTCGGGGTTTTGGGAAAGTTATGCGTCGTTGTATTATGTTTTCCTGACTTAGCTTGAAACCGTATTTATTTCTGTTGTTTAACTGTAAACCGTTTTAGTTTATTCTGTTAAATTGATGTTATTATGCTAGTTTAACTATACACGTTATCTTGTCTAGCGGGTTCAACGTTAGACGCCATCACGGCTCGATGGTGGGATTTCGGGGCGTGACAAGGTTGTATCAGAGAACTAGGTTACTTAGGTCTCACAACTCACGAACAACTTAGTAGAGTCTGACGGATCGGTACGGAGACGCCTGTATTTATCCCCCAGAGGCTTCAAAGTTAGGATGCCTCCATATTTCTTTTTATCTCTATCGTGTCCTATGAACTCTGAGTACTGATTGAGTTTCTATTCTATTCTCTCGCAGATGGCGAGGACGCGTGCTTCCTTTGGTTCTGCTCAGCAGCCCGACACTCCTGCTACAGCTCCTACGAGGGGCCGAGGACGAGGACGTTCTAGAGGCCGAGGCAGAGGCCGGGGCCGGGCTCAGCCTAGAGAAGCAGCCCCAGTGGAGGACCCTCAAGTCGAGTCTGACGAGGAGGTCCTAGTTCTGGCAGTCCCAGTTGGACTAGCTCAGGTCTCAGAGGAGTTCATAGCTACCCCAGTGCTTTAGGACGCTCATGTCCGTCTAGTCGGACTTATGGAGAGTGTAGCACAGGCGGGTCTTCTTCCTACTGCACTAGCCGTCCCTCAGGCTAGGGGAGGTACCCAGACTCTTGCCACGCATGCGCCAGAGCAGCTAGCTCCACAGTTTCAGACTCTGGCACCTCAGCCAGCCGGAGTAGCTCAGGCGGGTATTGCAGCACCGGTAGTAGAGGGAGCAGCTATGTCAGCAGATGCCTTGTGAAGACTGGACATGTTCACTAAGTTATTCACTGCTACTTTTACTGGTTCACCATCAGAGGACCCCCAGGATTATTTGGACAGCTTCCATGAGGTTCTTCGAAACATGGGCATAGTGGAGTCCAACAGAGTTGACTTCGCTACTTTTCGGTTATCTGGCGCAACCAAGAGTTGGTGGAGAGACTATTTCTTAGCCAGAACAGCTTGATCTACACCTTTGACTTGGACTCAGTTCTCAGAGGTATTTTTGGGGAAGTTACTTCCCATTACTCAGAGAGAGGACCTTCGGAGGCAGTTTGAGCGTCTCCAGCAGGGATCTATGTCAGTCACTCAGTACGAGACCAGGTTCATCGCTCTATCCCGACATGCTCTTATGATACTTCCACTGATCGAGAGAGGGTTCAGAGATTTATTGAGGGATTGGCCCGGCCTATCAGACTTCAGATGGCTAGAGAGTCAGGTACAAATATATCGTTCCAGGATGCGGCCAATGTGGCCAGGAGGATTGAGATGATTATGTCACCGGGTGGTGGTCAGGGGGCTGACAAGAGGCCCCGTCATTTCGGTCATTTCAGTGGAGCCTCATCTAGAGGCAGGGATTCTTCACGCAGAGGTCATCCTCCTAGACCCTTTCAGTCAGCTCTCCAGGTTTCCCAAGGTACTTCAAGTGGTCGTGGTTATCACACGCACTATTCTGATCAGCAGCCTTACAGTGCGCCACCAGCTCCCTTCAGTGCACCGCCGCATCAGTTTCCGGGGTGTTCATTCAAGTCGACAGGTCAGATTCAGTTTCCTCAGCAGCCGAGGTCTTGTTACACTTGTGGCGATCCGGGTCACATTGCTAGATTTTTCCCTCGAGCACCAGGTAGTTCGTAGCATCAGGGTTCTCGTGCCATGGTACAGGCACCAGGTGTTCCACAACCTGCCCAGCCAGCTAGAGGTGGGGGTAGAGGTGCTAGAGGTGGAGGTAGAGGTCATAGAGGTGGAGCTCAGGCCGCCAGAGGTGGAGGCCAGCCAGCAGCCGGTCGTCCCAAAGATGTGGTTCAGGGTGGTGGGGCCCAGCCTCGACGTTATCCTCTCCCAGCCAGGCCAGAGGCCGAGTCTTCAGATGCAGTCATTACAGGTACTATTCGGGTCTGCGACAGAGATACTTCAGTGCTATTTGATCCAGGGTCTGCGTATTCGTATGTGTCCTCTCATTTTGCACCGTACCTGGTCATGCCTAGTGATCCACTGAGTATCCCTGTTTATGTATCTACACCGGTGGGTGATTCTATCTTGGTCGATCGAGTCCATAGTTCTTGTGTTGTGGTGATTGGGGGTCTCGAGACCCGTGTTGATTTGTTGCTTTTAGGTATGGTCGACTTTGATGTTATTTTAGGGATGGAATTGTTATCCCCATATCATGCTATCTTCGATTGCCATGCCAAGACGGTGACCTTCGCCTTACCGGATTTGGCTCGTTCGGAGTGGAGAGGGACTCCTGGTCATTCTACCCGCAGTGTTAGTTCGTACGTGAAGGCTCGGCGTATGGTCGAGAAGGGGTGTTTGGGTTATTTGGCTTATGTGCGCGATTCCAGTGTTGAGGTTCCCTCTATTGATTCGGTACCCGTGGTTCGTGAGTTTCCTGAGGTCTTCCCTTCAGACTTGCCGAGGATGCCACCCGATAGGGACATTGATTTCTGCATTGATGTGGCTTTGGGAACCCAGCCCATTTCTATTCCACCGTATCGCATGGCCCCATCAGAGTTGAGAGAGTTGAAGGAACAGTTGCAGGATTTGCTTGGGAAGGGTTTCATTAGACCCAGCGTTTCTCCTTGGGGTGCTCCAGTATTGTTTGTGAAGAAAAAGGATGGTTCGATGAGGATGTGCATTGATTACCGGCAATTGAACAAGGTTACAATCAAGAATAAGTATCCACTGCCGAGGATTGATGATTTGTTCGATCAGCTTCAGGGTGCCAAGGTATTTTCAAAGATAGACTTGAGATCTGGCTACCATCAGTTGAGGATTAGGGAATCCGATGTCCCTAAGACAGCTTTTCGCACTCGGTACATGCATTACGAGTTTTTTAGTCATGTCGTTTGGGTTGACAAATGCCCCAGCAGCTTTTATGGACTTGATGAACCGAGTGTGCAGGCCTTATTTGGACCCGTTCTTGATAGTCTTCATTGATGATATTTTGATATACTTCCGCAGTCAGGAGGAGCACGAGCAGCATCTCAGAGTGGTTCTTCAGACTTTGAAGGATAGTCAGCTATATGCAAAATTTTCTAAGTGTGAGTTCTGGTTGATTTCAGTTGCATTCCTGGGTCATGTCGTATCAGCAGAAGGTATTCAGGTTGACTCGAAGAAGATTGAGGCAGTCAAGAACTGGCCTAGACCAGCATCAGCTACAGAGATTCGGAGTTTCTTGGGATTGGTAGGCTACTATCGTCGGTTCGTGGAGGGGTTCTCATCTATTGCAGCCCCGATGACCAGGTTGACCCAGAAGGGTGACCAGTTCATATGGTCGGACGAGTGTGAGGCGAGCTTTCAGAGGCTCAAGACAGCTATGACTATGGCACCGGTATTGGTTTTGCCCACAGGTTCAGGGCTTTATACGGTCTATTGCGATGCTTCCCATATTGGGCTTGGTGAAGTGTTGATGCAGGATGGCAAGGTCATTGATTACGCTTTGAGGCAGTTGAAGATTCATGAGAAGAACTATCCAGTGCATGATTTGGAGTTAGCAGCCATTGTTCACGCATTGAAGATTTGGAGGCACTATCTGTATGGCGTGGCGTGTGAGGTGTTCACGGATCATAAGAGTCTTCAGTACTTGTTCAAGCAAAAAAAGTTGAATTTGAGGCAGAGGAGGTGGTTGGAGTTGTTGAAAGACTATGATATTACTATCTTATATCACTCAGGGAAGGCCAATGTGGTGGCTGATGCTTTGAGTAGGAAGTCAGCTAGTATGGGCAGTCTTGCTTTATTCCGGTCGGTCAGAGGCCGCTTACTTTTGATGTTCAGGCTTTGGCCAATCGATTTGTGAGGTTGGATATTTCTGAGCCTAGTCGAGTGTTGGCTTGTACGGTCGCTCGTTCTTCATTATTGGAGCGTATCCGTGATCGGCAATTTGATGATCCCCATTTGTGTGTCCTTAGAGACACGGTGCGGCACGGAGGTGCCAAGAAGGTGACCTTAAATGATGATGGTGTTTTGAGATTGCAGGGGCGAGTTTGTGTGCCCAATGTTGATGGGATTCGAGAGTTGATTTTAGAGGAGGCCCATAGTTTCCGGTACTCTATTCATCCGGGCGCCGCGAAGATGTATCAGGATCTGCGACAACGTTATTGGTGGCGTAGAATGAAGAATGATATTGTGGCATATGTGGCGTGATGTTTGAATTGTCAACATGTTAAGTATGAGCATTAGAGGCCTGGTGGTTTATTTCAGAGGATTGAGCTTCCCGAGTGGAAGTGGGAGAGGATCACTATGGACTTCGTTACTGGACTTCCGTTGACCTGGAAGAAGTCCGATGCAGTTTGGGTCATTGTTGATAGGCTGACCAAGTCAGCGCATTTCATTCCGGTGGCAGTTTCCTATTCGTCTGATAGGTTAGATGAGATATATGTCCGGGAGATTGTTCGCCTTCATGGTGTGCCGGTATCTATAATTTCGGACCGAGGTGCGCAGTTTACCTCGCATTTTTGGAGGGCATTTCAGCGAGAGTTAGGCACCCAGGGGGGTTAAGCACAGTATTTCATCCTCAGACGGACGGGCAGTCCGAGCGGACTATTCAGATATTGGAGGATATGCTCCGATCTTGTGTTATTGACTTTGGAGGATCATGGGATCAGTTCTTGCCTTTAGCAGAGTTTCCCTTCAACAACAGCTACTAGTTGAGTATCTAGATGGCTCCTTATGAGGCTTTATATGGTAGACGGTGCCGATCTCTAGTTGGATGGTTTGAGTCGGGAGAGGCTCGGTTGTTGGGTACATATTTGGTTCAGGAGGCCTTGGACAAGGTCAGGATCATTCAGGATAGGCTTCGTACAGCTCAATCCAGGCAAAAGAGTTACGCAGATCGCAAGGTTCGAGATGTGGCTTTCATGGTTGGTAAGCGAGTATTGCTCCGAGTGTCGCCTATGAAGGGCGTGATGAGATTTGGGAAGAAGGGCAAGCTTAGCCCTAGGTTCATTGGTCCGTTTGAGATTCTTGATCGAGTGGGAGAGATGGCTTATAGAACTGCATTGCCGCCTAGCTTATCAGCCGTACATCTAGTTTTTCATGTGTCCATGCTTCGGAGGTATCACGGCGATCCATCCCATGTGTTATATTTCAGCACTGTCTAGTTGGATGAGGACTTATCTTATGAGGAGGAGCCGGTAGCTATTCTGGACCGGCAGGTTCGTCAGTTAAGATCTAAGAGTTTCCCTTCTGTTCGTGTTCAGTGGGGAGGTCAGCCCCCTGAGGCATCGACCTGAGAGTCCGAGTCAGATATGCCGAGTTTTTACCCTCATTTATTCCCCGACTCAGGTACTTCCTTCTTCTGTCCGTTCGAGGACGAACGGTTGTTTTAGAGGTGGAGAATGTGACGACCCAAAGGATCATCAACTATTTTATTACCTATCCCGTACTTCCGAGGCCTTGAAAACCTCATCTGTAGTTGCCTCAATTTGCGTGCACAGTCCAGGTGCGTAGCCAGACAACTTAAATATGAAATTTTGTGAAAATGCTAAAATTTGATGTCAAAATGAGTAAATTTGACTCCGTTAAACATTTTGGGTAAACGGAACCTTGATTTGACGGGCCCGGAGGGTCCGTAGGAATATATGGGACTTGGGCGTATGCCCGGAATCAAATTCCGAGGTCCCAAGCCCGAGAAATGAATTTTTGAGTAAAATTGTTTTCTGATATTTATAAAGAAAATTAAAAATGAAATCTAAGTAGAAAGTGATGGTATCGGGCCTGTATTTTGGTTCCGGCGCCCGGTACAGGTCTTATATATGGTTTGAGCACTTTCTGTAAAGTTTGATTGAAATTGGACGTCATTTGACGTGTTTCGGACTTCAAACTCTAAATTTGAAAGTTTATGAGGTTTGAAGAAAAACTAGTGATTTTGAGGTTTGATTCGTTCTTTTTATGTGATTTTGGCGATTTGATCGCGCGGTTAAGTTCGTAGTATGTTGTGTGAGTTATCCATGAAATTTGGTATCATTCTGAGTTGTATAGGTCAGTTCGGCTCGTTGTTAGTGAAGTCTAGAAAACTTAAAGTTTCTAAGTTTGGTTCTTGGGGTTTGGGGGTGTGATTTTGAGTTTTAGCATTGTTCTGGGTGTTCCGAAGGCTCGAGCGAGTCCATATTATGATTTGGGACTCGTTGGTATATTTGGACTAGGGCTCAGGCGGACCCAGGTGTCTTCCGGGCACCTAACAGGGCTAAAAACCAGCAAACATAGCTGCTGGTGCACCTGTTCTGGTGTGATCACAGGTGCGGTGGCCTATTCGCAGGTGCGGGACCTCTCATGTGGTCCCCAGCATCGGAGGTGCGATCAACCCATGGCCTGGCCAATTATTGCAGGTGCGGGAAATTTCTCGCAGGTGCGAGACCGCAGGTGCGGTCTCAACTCCGCAGGTGCGTGCCTAGGTTCCCCAGCCCATTTCCGTAGGTGCAAGATTTTTCTTGCAGGTGCGACACCGCAGGTGCGGTCCCCAGAGCCGTAGATGCGGAATCACTGTTCAGGCAGTGTGTTTTATATACGGGTTTTAAACCCATTTCTCTCATTTCCTTCATCTTCCTTGGGCGATTTTCCTCCATTGTTAAAGGCTAACGACCTGGTCTTCTAAGGTAAGTGAACTCTACTCCGAAATTAGCTTCATGCATGGATTCTAGCTTAATTAATTACATAAATTAGTGCAAAAATTCAAGAAATTGGGTAGTAACCTAGAACTTGTGATCAATTGAGAATTTTCTGTGAATTGGCCATGAAATCAAGTAAGAATCGTATATTAACGATCCTTAGGCTTTGGGTGAGTGTTCCCTTCGAAAAGTATAGGAATCCGAGTGAGTGGGGTCGGGGTCGAATTTTGTTATTTTGGAAGAATGCATGGAAATGGGTAATTAGGCTATGTAATTGAATCATCGAATCCTTATTGATATACTTGAGTTGATTATGTCTAGATAATACCATTCCGGAGTTGAATTCTAAAGGAAAGACGGTGTTAGAGGGTTAATTGCTATACTTTGGACCCGAGGTAAGTGTTTGGTCTAACCTTAGCTTGAGGGAATAGGAGTTGAGTATTATTTGCTACTTGCTAATTGTCAAATACGATGTATAGGCATGGTGACGAGTATCTATACATTGGTGTCTAGCATGACCGTGAGTCCTTATGTCGCTAATATTTTGACTTTGTTGTAATTTCCATGCATAATTGATGATTTCTATATGTTGTAAAGAGCATATGAAGGGAATTGTGATCTTTAAATGCCTTTGGAGCATTGGCTCAGATTGTAGCACGAATGGTGATGATATATGAGATAATTGAATCCTTTGGAGCATTGGCTCAATTAATAGAGTAAATTATGAAATGAAAGTGAAAGGAAGAGAAAGAGTTACTAAAATAGACCCTTGCCGGGTCATTGTTGCTTTTGATATTGTCTCCCTTGCTGGGATGTTGACATTACTGTTATTGTTCCCTTGTCGGGATTTAATTGTTTAATTGATGTTCCTTTGCCGGGATTTAATTGTTGACTTATTGTTCCCTCGCCGGGATTTAATGTTTTAATTATGTTCCCTTGCCGGTATTTAATTGTTGAATTATTTTTGCCTCGCCGGGATTTAATTGATGTTCCCTTGGCGGGATTTCTATTTCTATTTTGTTTACTCCCTTTCCCTCGTTTGTGATTGTTGATTGGGTTAGGAAGAGTGTTAAAGCACGAAGGGTGATGTCGTGCACTGTTTATTATTGTAAGGAAGAGTGTTAAAGCACGAAGGGTGATGTCGTGCACTGTTTTCTATTGTGAGGAAGACTGTTAAAGCACGAAGGGTGATGCTGTGTCGTACGATGTACCATTCTGTATAGATACTCATTTATTATATTGTGAGGAAAGAGAGTAAAAGCACGAAGGGTTATGTCGTGCACATGATTATTTATACGATTGATTGGTGAGGACGAGAGTAAAAGCACGAAGGGTGGTGCCATGCAAGCTTGTGATTTATGATCCTTATTGATATTCTGGCCTTGTTGTTCTTTTCCTTATTTGAGATTTCTTATATGAAACTGTTATGTCCCCGCAACATGTTCCCCTTCCTTTATTGATTGTTTTCTCCCTGTATTTCTTTTTCATTGTATATATATATATATATATATATATTTTTATTTATTTATTTATTTATTTATTTATTTGAACTGCACAGGTTTATTTGGTAGTCTGGTTCTAGCCTCGTCACTACTTCGCCGAGGTTAGGCTACGCACTTACCAGTACATGGGGTTGGTTGTACTGATGCTATACCTGCACTTCTTTATGTTATGCAGATTACGCAGCCGGACCCGGAGGACATCATTAGTGGGAGTGTCTTCCAGTTTATCCTAGAGGCTTCAAGGTATACCCGGTGGCGTTCGTGAGCCTTGGTGTCTCTCCCATCCTTATGTCTTCGCTTCTGTGTTATTTTTCCTCTAGTTTCAAAGACAGTCATGTATTTCCTTTCAGACTTGTATTTAGCACTCTTATAGATAGTTCGTGAGTTTGTGACTCCGGCTTTTGGGAAAGTTATGCGTCGTTGTATTATGTTGTCCTTACTTAGCTTGAAACCGTATTTATTTCCGTTGTTTAACTGTGAACCGTTTTAGTTTATTCTGTTAAATTGATGTTGTTATGCTAGTTTAACTATACACGTTGGCTTGTCTAGCGGGTTCAACGTTAAGCGTCATCACGGCCCGATGGTGGAATTTCGGGGCGTGACACAGATAATTGGAGGGGTTGGGCCGAGTAGAATTTAAGGATTGGGATGAGTAGTTGGGCTGGTTAGGATCAGGTGGGTTGGCGTTAAAATTGGCTAGGTTTTAAATCGGAAATAGGCCAAATGTTAAATACCCAATTTAAATAAAATAATTAATTAATTAAAATAGCTAATAATTGTGTAAATATGAAATTAAGACCAAATAATTGAAATTGAGATGATTAACTAGTATAAAAAATATAAAATGGTCAGTTATGGATTTTAAAACGATATAAATGTATATTTGTGCTATTATTGCAAAAATTGTTAAAATTAGCTAAATAATGCCAATATTGGCTAATTTAGAAAATAATCAAATTCTAATGGGATATATTGAGTAATAAACATTTTGAAATTATTTTAACATCATTTATGCATAATTATGAATAATTATGGAACATAAATTATTGAATAAACAAGAAATAATTTGAAAAAAATACGAAAAAATTATGAGAAAATATTATTTATCATAAAGAGGGACTTTTAAGGCATATATGCAAGTTTGAAAATAATTTGAGAAAAATTGGTTATCAACAGAGGTTAACTTTTATACTTACTGGGCATCATTCTGGTGTGCTCATTCTACACTTCTGCACATCTTTTGTGCAGATCCAGGTATTGATCGTTAGTAGTTGTGCGGACTCTTGCTGAGGAGACTCAAGGTAACCTGATGCTGCGTTCGTAGGCTTTGGAATCACATTCATATTCTGTATTTACACTGTTTTCACTTACTTCCAATCAGTTGTATTTAGAAGTTGTAGTAAACTCTTTAGAGCTTATGACTTGTACTACCGGGTTTTGGGAATATGCTCTTGTATAAAGAATCATTTTTCATAAAATATTAGATTTTATTTATTATTGTTGCTATTCCATGAATGTTACGCTTACCTAGTCCTTAAGACTAAGTGCCATCACAATACCCAACGAAGGAGAATTTTGGGTCGTGACATATATTTTATTGTTCTTAAATTCTTTTAATAAACTCAGGAACTAATGTTGATAGTCAAGGCATTATAACCTTCCTTCTTTCCCCCTTTTTACACACTTTGCACTATCAACATAGGAGTACATTTATAAGAGAACACTTGGTCACATCACAGTCCTTATTGTTGATAGTTTCCCTAACTTTTACCACTTTTAATAGTTTGATGATTTTTTTTAATGGTTACAGATTTTGTTGATCCTGCTTCTATCAGATGGAATGCTTTTGAAAAAGGGAAAACAAAACAACCATTAACAGATATAACAAATTTTTAACATTTCAGTCGATTACGTAGTAAACCCATAAACAGTTATAGCCACATTTCATTATCCCAACTCATGCGCAATATCCAATTTCACTACAAGAACAAGATTTGTCATATGATTTGTCGACTTCAGATGTGCACTCAAATCATCTTTGACCATATTTAAATGAGCTACTATTATTGCAAGGTTATTTTTTCAGTTAACTTTATATATATATATAACATGAGTTGCTGATGCATGTTATTAGAATTTGAGGATGTCAAACTTGTGTCCCTCTATGCTGACTCTCCACATAAATAATGAAGTTATAAAGTTATATACTCTAACCTCCTATGCGTGACTCGCCAACAAAAGTCTTTTTAGCTTTTCTAAAGGTAAAACTTCTATTTTCTGCCTTTTTTGTGTTTATTTTGTTAACTATCAGATGTATGTTAAAATCTTGGAATTATGGTCATGTGTGGATTTTACTTTTGTGGTGCTACTTAAAAATAATTCATTAGTTTAAATGAACTCCTACTATTTCAAGGTAAGTATTCAAAATATAAAAAAATACTATTGTTTGATAAACACGAAATATAAACGATGCTAAATATTAATATTTTAATTTCCTTTTCATAATTTGAATATATCAGTTTTGATGGTGATATGCCAGGTATGTTATTAGAAGAACACACCAACTAATAGTCATACATATAAAATTATTAATATTTAATTTCATGCATTAAGATCATATGCAATCAAGCTTACAAAATCATGATGAAAATGAAGATGAAGATATGTTCCAGGGTATGTAAATAAAAACCCAGCAATTATCGTTCATGTGAAAATGTATTAACCATTCCAACTATATTGTCTACCCAATTCTAATATTAATCATTATTATTTGTAGAGGATGATAATTGGACGATTTCCAAAGAAGGTAAGTATGATGTTCATTAAAATTACGTATACGATATAATTATACTATCTATACAATAAGTAATGTAACTTTAACTCTATATTTTACTCTAACAATATCATATTACTGGGATATTAGAGATGCTACTTATGAATGTGATTATTGTGGGGCATATTTTTGGTATGAGGAAAGAATTGAGAAGAAGTATTAGAACAAAAAACCAGTATTCAGTTTGTGTTGTGGTCGCGGAAAGATCAAGCTGCCAAATACAAAGTAGCCTCTTTCGATTTTAAAGGAATTATTGTTTGGATCAGGTTAATATATAAATTCATTTAATAAAATGAAACAACACTAAAATTGTACGTAAATCTCCTTTAATCAATTCTATTTTCATGAAGGTGCAAAAAGTAACATTTCAGAGAGACTATTCGAACATATAACTCTATTGTAACGACTCAGTCGTTTGTTCTGAGTATTTATAGACCCATTTCCCCTATCTATGCTTATTTATGTGTTGTACAGCTGTGTTGATTTGTATCGAGTTGGTAAGTTTGGGTTCAGAGTAGTTTTGGAGTGAAATGATCATTTAGTTTCTTAGTTAGAAAGCTAGGTTAGAAAAGTCAATCGAAAGTTGACTTATGAGTAAACAAACTCGAATTTGGATTTTCATGATTCGGTTAGCTTCGTTGGGTGATTCTGGACTTAGGAGTGTTTCCGGAATGTAATTTGATGGCCCGTGGTAGAATTAGGCTTGAATTGGCGAAAGTTGAAAATTTATCGATTTTGGTCGGCAATGAAAAATTAGGTATCAGGGTCGGAATGGAATTCTGAAAGTTGCAGTAGGTTCGTAGTGTTATTTGTGATGTGTGTGCAAAATTTGAGGTCATTCGGACATGGTTTGATAGGTTTTGGCGTCGTTGGCGAATTTTGAAAGTTTAGAAGTTCTTAGGCTTGAATTCGAGGTTGATTTAGTGTTTTGATGTTGTTTTGGGTGTTCCGAAGGTTCGACTAAGACCGGGAAGTGATATATGACCTGTTTGAATTAATGGTTAAGGTCCCGAGGGGCTCGGGATGATTTCGGATGGTTAACGAGAAGTTTGGAATTTGGAAAATGCAGCTGGAAGCTGCTGGTGTAAGGCTACTGGTGCAGCCGCACCTGCGGATGGCATGTCGCAGATGCGGATAATGGAGGCCTGGCATTGAGCGTAGGTGTGGAAGAGAGGATCGCACCTGCGAGCCCACAGGTGCGAAGGGGCAGCCACATGTGCGAGGTTGGGCTTTAAGTGAGTTCTGCAGGTGCGCACCTGGGACCGCAGGTGCGACAAAGCTGTCCGCAGGTGCGGAGACCCCTAGGCAGAACCTATATAAGTAACCCTTTGCGAAATTTTACCCTTTTTCCACCATTGTGGAATGGGATTTTGAGTTAGGGCAGTGTTTTTCAAGGGAGAATCAAGAGACATCACTGAGGTAAGTTGCTTGGGATTAATTACATGAGTTTATGATATTTTTCCATTGATTAGGCATGAAGTTTGTAGGAGTTTAGGGTGAAGATTAGGGAGTTAGGACTTGAGTTTTGTAGAGTTCTAAGTGAGGATTTGAGGAATCAAATGGAGTCCGATTTTGATAAATTTTTTATATGGCTAGAGTCGGGAGAGGACGAGGGTTTCGATTCTGCTATTGTTAATTGTTTTTGAGACATGGACCCAAGGACCGGGGTTTTGGCCGATTTCGAATTTTTGGAATATTTTATAGTTTTTATTGTGGAATTCAATTATTTAGCCTATGTTGATAGTAGTATTCTGATTTTGGTTAGATTTGGAGCATTTGGATACCAGTCCAGAGACGATGGCATCCCGGAGTAGGATTTTTACGCGGTTAAGGTAAGTAACAGTTTTAACTCTGGGTTTGAGGGTATAAACCCGGAGATTCGATATCATGTGATTGTGTGAAAGTGATACCCACACTAGGTGACGGGCGTGTGGGTGTGCACCGCGAGGGATTGAGACTTGGTCCATCCCGTGAGACCTAATAGCTATTATTTGTGGTTATGTGTTTACTTGTTATTGGATTTGTGTTCCTTCATGTTAGAGATCATGCTCTGGCTTTATTCATGTTCACATTATTTGTATTCAGTCATAGAAATTATTATACATGGTTACCTCAGTCTTTTTTATTTTGCTGATATGCTGTGATATTTGATGTGGATTGTGTCCCCTTATTTGTTGATGATGGTGAGGCTAGTGAGGTACATGACTGGGTGAGGTCGAGGGCCTGATTGTGAGAATATTAATATCATAGCGCGTGAGCTGTCCGCGTAGCATGTGAGCTGACCGTGTGGGTTCAGGTATTGATACCATAGCGCGTTAGTTGTCCGCGTAGCACGTGAGCTGACCGTGCAGATCCAGGTATTGATGTTGTAGCACGTGAGCTGTCCGTGCTTAGCGCAGAGTGTTGAGTGTTGAGTGCGAGTGATGGAGTGACATTGATGTAAGGTTGAATTTACTTTTGTTGTTGCATTTTACGTGTTAATTTCTTTTTAGCATTTACTGAGTTATGGAATTTACCTGTTTATTCCTGTTATTTTTTTATTGTGAAAATAAATAATTGGACTGTTTTTCTTAGCTCGTCACTACTACTTAGTTCCTTAGTTATTTATGTTACTACTGAGTCGGTTGTACTCATACTACACCCTGCACTTTATGTGCAGATTCAGGTGAGTTAGAGCGCGGCGACCGTTGATTTCAGGTCGGCTATCTGTGGAGATTGCAAAGTAGCTGCCAGCGTCCGCAGGACCTTGTTACTCCTTTTTATCATTTATCCCTTTGGATAGTATTTATAGTTAGACAGTTATGGATCTTAGTTCATTGTTTTAGACGCTCATGACTTAGTGACACTCCGATGTTTGGGGCTCGTTTCCGTACTTTATATTAATATTATTTAGAGTTGATTTAGTTTATAAAAATCTAAAGGTTGGAAATGTTTTATTAATTTCATATAATTGATTTATTAGTAATATTTTTGAAATAGGCTTGTCTTGTAACACGATAGGTGCCATCATGACCATGGTTAGATTTTGGGTCGTGACAAGTTGGTATCAGAGCTAAGGTTACATAGGTTTCAGGAGTCATGAGTGGGTTTAGTAGAGTCTTGCGGATTGGTACGGAGACGCCTATACTTATCTTCGAGAGGCCGCAGAACCTTTAGAAAAATTTCACATTCTTGGATTCTTATCGTGCATTTTGTGTATTCTAGTAACTGAACATTTGTTATTTTATTCTCTCATAGATGGTGAGGACTCGTGCTACCGGTCAGGAGGGACAGTCATGAACTCGGGCCACGAGGGGCCGAGGCCGCGGTAGAGGCCGTGATAGGGGCGAAGTCATCGCCATCGCAGCAGCTGGGGCAACACCTACAGATCCCCCAGTTATTCCCTCTCAGGATCAGGTCCCTGAAGTAGAGGTTCCGGCGGGACCAGCTCAGGCACCACTTGTGCCTATTGTTATTACAGGCCTTCAGGAGGCCCTGGCCCAGATTCTATCAGTGTGTACGGGCCTTGCTCAGGTGGCTTCAGTTACTACGGGCGCATATACTTCTCAGGCCGGGGGAGGCACTCAGACTCCCGCCGCCCCCACACCTGAGAAAGTAGCTCAGGGACTTCAGACATTGGGGGCACCTCCAGCCCAGCCGGTTGCATCTACTCAGGACTATGTAGCTCCTGTGATGCCAGAGGACGAGCAGTGCAAATTGGAGAGGTTTGGGAGACTCAGCTTCCGTCATTTAGTGGTGCTGAGGGTGAGGATACACAGGGTTTCTTAGATAAGTGTCAGAGGATGCTTCAGTCCGCGGGTATTCTGGAGACCAGTGGGGTCTCACTCACTACTTTCCAATTTTCTGGGATGCACTTAATTGGTGGGAGGCTTACGAGAGGCGTAGGCCGGTTGGCATAGCGCCCCTTTCTTGGCAGCATTTCTCTACTCTCTTTTTGGAGATGTTTGTACCTGAGTCCCGCAGAGAGGAGCTGCACAGGCAGTTTGAGCAGCTTCGTCAGGGTGAGATGTCTGTTACAAAATACGAGATATGGTTCTCCGAGTTGGCTCGTCATGCGGTCGGGTTGGTCCCAACAGACCGCGAGCGGATCAAGAGGTTTGTAGATGGTCTCGATGTTGAACTTTGATTATTTATGACCAGGGAGAATGTATTTGGTGCTACCTTTGATGAGGTCGTCGACATTGCTCGACAGATTGACATGGTTCGAGGTCAATAGAAGGCCGAGAGGGAGGCTAAGAGCACTCGTAGTCAGAGCGGTTTCAGTGGTGTTCCTCAGGGAGGTCAGGTTCAGCAAGGTCAGTTTCAGCTGGGTCAGTTTCAGCATGATCGGTTATCATTTAGTACACTGCCAGTGCAGGGTTTTCATCATGCCCCGTCCGCTCAAGTATCACAGGGTAGTTCTTTTGGGCATCAGGAGCAGCAGTTTCGTTAGAGGACGGGTTGTTTTGAGTGCGGGGATTTTTGACATATTATGAGAAATTTCCCGAGGCTGTCGGGTTGGACTCCACAGCAGGGTGCTCGCCCGCCGACACCAGCACCAGTCCCTCCACCACCCACCCTGCCGGCTAGGGATGGATTTCAGCCAGCTAGGGATGGATCTCAGCTAGTTAAGAATGGATCTCAGTCAGCTAGGGGCGGAGCCCAATCAGATAGGGGTCACCCGAGAGGGTGAGGCAGATCAGGGATGGTCAAGCCCGTTTTTATGCCCTCCCAGCCAGACCAGATGATTTTTTTTCAGACGATGTGATTCCAGGTACACTTTCTAACTCGTTCGAGGACGAACGTTTGTTTGAGAGGGGGAGGATGTAACGACCCGGTCGTTCATTATGAGTATTTATAGCCCCATTTCCCCTATCTATGCTTATTTATGTGTTGTACAACTGTGTTGAGTTGTATCGAGTTGGTAAGATTGGGTTCGGAGTAGTTTTGGAGTAAAATGATCATTTAGTTTCTTAGTTAGAAAGCTAAGTTAGAAAAGTCAACCGGAAGTTGACTTATGAGTAAACAAACTCGAATTTAGATTTTCATGATTCGGTTAGCTTCGTTGGGTGATTCTAGACTTAGGAGTGTGTCTGGAATGTAATTTGGTGGCCCGTGGTAGAATTAAGCTTGAATTGGCGAAAGTTGAAAATTTGGCGATTTTGGTCGGCAGTGGAAAATTAGGTATCCAGATCGGAATGGAATTCCGGAAGTTGGAGTAGATTTGTAGTGTTATTTTTGACGTGTGTGCAAAATTTGAGGTCATTCAGACGTGGTTTGATAGGTTTCGGCGTTGTTGGCGAATTTTGGAAGTTAAGAAGTTCTTAGGCTTAAATTCGAGGTTGATTAGTATTTTGGTGTTGTTTTGGGTGTTCCAAAGGTTCGACTAAGTCTGAGAAGTGAAATATTACCTATTTGAATTAATGGTTAAGCTCTCGAGGGGCTCGGGATGATTTCGGATGGTTAACGAGAAGTTTGGAATTTGGAAAATGCAGTTGGAAGCTGCTGGCGCGGCCGCACCTGCGGATGGGGAGCCGCAGGTGCAATGATCGTAGGTGCGGACGGCATATCGCAGATGCGGAAAATGGAGGCCTGGCATTAAGCGCAGATGTAGAAGATAGGATCGCACCTGCGAGCCACCAGGTGCGAAGGGGCAGCCGCATGTGTGAGGTTGGGTGTTTAAGTGAGTTCCGCAGGTGCGCACCTGGGACTGCAGGTGCGACAAAGTGGTCCCCTGGGCAGAACCTATATAAGTAACCCTTCACAAAATTTTACCTTTTTTCCACCATTTTTGAACGGATGTTTGAGCTAGGGAAGTATTTTTCAAGGGAGAATCAAGAGACATCACTGAGGTAAGTGTCTTGGGATTAATTACACGCGTTTATGATGTTTTTCCATTGATTAGGCATAGAGTTTGTCGGAGTTTAGGGTGAAATTAGGGAGTTAGCGCTTGAGTTTTGTAGAGTTCTAAGTGAGGATTTTAGGGACCAAATGGAGTTCGACTTTGATAAATTTTTATATGGCTAGACTCGGGAGAGGACGAGGGTTTTGATTCTGCCATTGTTGACTGTTTTCGAGATGTGGGCTCGAGGACCGGGTTTTGGCCGATTTCAGATTTTTGGCATATTTTGTAGTTTTTATTGTGGAATTTTATATTTTAGCCTTTGTTGATAATATTATTCTGATTTTGGTTAGATTTGGAGCATTTGGATACCTAGTCCAGAGACGAGGGCATCCCGGGGTAGGATTTTTACGCGGTTAAGGTAAGTAACAGTTTTAACTCTGGCTTTGAGGGTATAAACCCGGAGATTCAATATCATGTGATTGTGTGAAAGTGATACCCATGCTAGGTGACGGGCGTGTGGGTGTGCACCACGAGGGATTGAGACCTTGTCCATCCCGTGAGGCTGTGAGGCCTAATAGCTATTATTTGTGGTTGTGTGCTTACTTGTTATTGAACTTTTCTTCCTTCATGTTAGAGATCATGCTTGGGCTTTATTCATGCTCACATTATTTGTAATCAGTCATAGAAATTCTTTACATGGTTACCTCAGTCTCTATGATATTTGATGTGGGCTGTGTCCCCTTATTTGTTGATGATGGTGAGGCTAGTGAGGTACATGACTGAGTGAGGCCGAGGGCCTGGTTGTGAGGATATTAATACCATAGCGTGTGAGCTTTCCACGTAGCATGTGAGCTGACCGTGCGGGTCCAGGAATTGATACCATAGCGCGTGAGTTGTACGCGTAGCACGTGAGCTGGCCGTGCGGATCTAGGTAATGATATTGTAGCACGTGAGCTATCCGTGCTTAGCGCAGAGTGTTGAGTGCTGAGTGCGAGTGATGCAGTGACCTTGATGTAAGGTTACATTTACTTTTGTTGTTGCTGCATTTTACCTGTTAATTTCTTTTTAGCATTTACTGAGTTATGGAATTTACCTGTTTATTCTTGTTATTTTTTTATTGTGAAAATAAATAATTGGACTGTTTTTCTTAGTTCATCACTACTACTTAGTTCCTTAGTTGTTTCTATTACTACTGAGTCGGTTGTACTCATACTACACCCTGCACTTTATGTGCAGATCCAGGTGAGTTAGAGCGCGGCGATCATTGATTTCAGGCCGGCTATCTGTGGAGATTGCAAGTTAGCCGCCAGCGTCTGCAGGACCTTGTTACTCATTTTTATCATTTATCCCTTTGGATAGTATTTACAGTTAGACAGTTATGGATCTTAGTTCATAGTTTAGACGCTCATGACTTAGTGACATCCCGATGTTTGGGGCTCGTTTCCGTACTTTATATTAATATTATTTAGAGTTGATTTAGTTTATAAAATCTAAAGGTTGGAAATGTTTTATTAATTTCATATAATTGATTTAGTTGTAGTATTTTTGAAATTGGCTTGCTTTGTAACACGATAGGCGCCATCATGACCATAGTTAGATTTTGGGTCGTGACATCTATGTTTTCATTTACATCAATGGGAGGAAAGATTGATGTCTCTGTTAATCAATCCAAGGGACCGAGAACATTCAGATTATCTAAGCAAAATTATCATCAGATTGGAAGCTTATTGCCTCCAGACGGATCTACCCCAAAATTTGCACAATTATATATCTATGATACAGAAAATGAGGTGGACAATAGAATTCAGGCCATCCGGTTAGTATTCATCGCTTGCTTAATAGTATTATTTTAGGAATTAATTTTATGAAAGATATACCTTATTAGTTGAATTCAATTTTTAATTTTCACAGTCGTGGTGAAATTAATAATCAACTTCATGCTGAAATTGTGAATGATCTGAAGCAAATGCTTGATGAACACAATGTTCTAGCAAAGTCATTTAGAAAGGTAAGAGATCGATTTCAAGTAGATCGAAGCTCAAATGTTAGACTCAGATTAATAGGGAAAAGAGGCTCTAATGGAAGAAGATACAACTTTCCGACAGTTTCAGAGGTAGCTGCTTTGGTGGTTGGCGATTTTGAACAAACAAGGTCTGACAGAGATATCATAGTAGAAAACCGATCTGGACAACTACAAAGGATAAATAAATTAAATGATGCATACTTAGGTCTGCAATATCCGTTACTATTTTCATATGGTGAAGACGGATACCAGGAAGATATTCCTTTAAATGAAAAGGATGAATCGACCGGTGGAAGGAAATGTGTTAGCACACGTGTCACGACCCAATGAAAATGCACCGCTATGTCTCAAACTTAACACTGGACAATACCTGGATCTGCACAAGAAGCGCAGAGTGCAGTATCCGTACAACCGGCCCCATGTACTGAGTAACTATCGAGCCTAACCTCGATAAAGTAGTGACGAGGCTACGGCGGGGCATTAACAATATAATCTGTGAACAATATATAATAAAGCAAGAAGGAAATTCTAAACTAAAAATAATAATAATCTACAGCAATGAATAAAATAACTCAGCCACATTTTCCAGGTCTCAGCTATAACCAATTCTCGCATAAGCTTTCAAATTTCCAAATTCCACTTCAAAACAACCGTAAGTACATAATATGATAAACAATAAAGTAAAACAGTAAGTTTTCAAATCCTTGTGTTTAAAAATCAGTAAAACATAAATGTCCTCCCTTATTGATCCTTGTTGCGGCACGCAACCCGCTCCCACCTGTCCACCCTTATTGCTCCTCCCTATATATATCACCCTTATTTCTCCTGTTGCGGCGTGCAACCCGATCCCATCTATCCACCCTTATCACTCCTTGTTGCGTGATGCAACCCGCTCCCACTAGACAATCACATTTCTTTATTTATAAAAAATATTTTCACAATTTAAGTCAAGCCTTTTACAATATTTATGTCTCAACAATTGTAAACAGAACAAGTTTCAGTTTAAATAACAGTAAGAGCAGAATATGAAATAATGACAATAAAACAATGAATGTTCCAGCCTTTATTTTATAAACAGTAAAACATGAATATTCTCCCTTATTGCTCCTTGTTGCGGCGTGCAACCCGATCCCACCTGACCAACCTTATTGCTCCTCCCTATATATATATATATATATATCACCCTTATTTCTCCTGTTGCATCGTGCAACCCGATCCCACCTGTCCACCCTTATTACTCCTTGTTGCGGCGTGCAACGCGCTCCCACCAGACAAATAACATTTCATCTCTTTATTTATAATAAAGTTTCACAAATCAGATTCCAAGCCTTTCACAATACTTAAATCTCAATTATCATAAACAGGAAACTGTATTATTCAGAAACTTCACCAATTACCACTACACAATGAAACCAACCGAAATGTATAATGTAACGCTAACAACCAGCTCAACCAGATGTACCACAATGTGACTAAGGAACAAGTAACACTTTCAAAATACTTGAAACAATATTTAAAACAAGTTGACGAACCAAGTAGACATGAAGGCATCAATGATCATAAAATAATTAAACTAGGGATCAATTAAATTGGAAATGGGGAAAGGATCATGTTCAACAAGTAATTTGGTGGTGCATAGATACTCGTCAACTCACCTATACACCACACACATGCAAATTCACATAGCATTTAATTTGGGGATTCCTATTCCCTCAAGTCAAGGTTAAACCAAGCACTTACCTCAATTTCACAAGCAAATCACTACTCTAGCACAACTTTTCCTTTAGAATTTGCCTCTAACCCGCTCGAATCTAAGCACAATTGGTTCAATATCATCAAATATTGCTTAAAGTAATTAACTTTAATGAAAAACTATGGTCTTCCTATGTTTTCTTATCAAAATACAAAAATCGACCCCTGGCCCTCTTGATCTGAACTCGAGGTTCGGACCAAAACCCGTTTACCCATTCTCCCCCGAGCCCGGATATACAATTTGTTTTGGAAGCCGACCTCAATTCGAGGTCTAAATTCCAAATTTCGAAATTCCTAAGTTCTACCCAAAAATCCCAATTTTTACCATGAAAACTCTAGATTTTTGGTTGAAATCTTATTAAAAGTTGTTAAGGATTGAAAATAATTTGTTAGAGATCAGTTACCAATGATTTGGAGAAGTTTGGGTCTTTGGAAGATCGCCTATGGAGGTTTAGGGTTTGAGAGAATTGAAAAATGGGTGAAAATCCTGTCTAAAATCTCACTTAACAGGCTGCAGATGTCGCATTTGCGATCTAGGGTTCGCAATCAAAAATGAAGAAAACCTTCGCAATTGCGAACAAGGAAGGTCTAGAAAAACTCGCATTTGTGACAAAAAGTTCGCAATTTCAAACTGGGCATCGCAATTGCGATGAAAAAATTCGCATTTGCGACCAAACCAGAAACAACAATTTTTCTCGACACAAAAATGAGCATAACTTCCTCATACGATGTCCAAATTCGATGATTCTTTTTCCTATGGATCCGTAATTATGATACGAATCTAATAGTTCAATAAAAACTAAATTTGGAGCTCATTTGTTTAATGTGGTATCATTTATGCTTGAAGAAACGACGATAAAGCATCAAAAACAAGCGCAACATAGTCTAAACCTATCTGAAACTCACCCAAGCCCTCGGGGCTCCAAACCAAACATGCACGCAAGTCTAAAAATATCATACGGACTTGCTCGTACGATAAAATCATCAAAATAACATCAAAAACTATGAATTTAACCTCAAAACTCCTGATTTTATCAAGAACGCTCAAATTTTCTAACTTTTCAACCGGACGTCTAAATCACGTCAAATCAATTTCAATTCTCACCAAATTTCACAGATAGGACTTAAATATCATAAAAAACTTGTATCGGGCTCCGAAACCAAAATATGATCCCGATACCAACGAGTTCAAACATTAATTCATTTCTTTATTTTCTTTAAAAACCAGCACAACATTTTTTTTAAAAATGATTTTCTAAGGCTAGGGAGGAATTCAATTTTGGGCATACACCCAAGTCCCATATTTTACTGCGGACCTACCGGGATCGTCCTAAAACAAATACAGGTCCGTTTATTCAAAATGTTGATGAAAGTCAACTAAAAACAAACTTTAACTCTAAAAATTTATATTTCTCATATTTTCATATAGAAGCTTTCCGGTTTCACGCCCGGACTGCGCACGTAATTCGAGGTAATTAAAATTAGTATCTTTAAGGCTAACGAGCCCAGAATAGTGTCTTAATTCATAAGATGGCCCTTTAGGTCATCACAATCTCCACCTCTAAAATAAACATTCGTCCTCGAACGGAAATAGAAAATTACCTGGATTGGCAAATAAGTGGGGATATCTACTCTGCATGTCCGACTCGGACTCCCAAGTAGGTGACTCAACAGGCTGACCTTTCTACTGCACTCTAACTGAAGGATAACTCTTTGACCGTAACTGACGGATTTGCCGGTCTAAAATGGCTACCGGCTCCTCCTCATAAGTCAAGTCTTTGTCCAATTGGACAGAGCTGAAATCTAACACGTGGGACGGGTCACTATGATATTTCCGGAGCATAGACACATGGAATACCAGATGAACTGAGGATAACCCTGGAGGCAACGTAAGTTATAAGCCACCTCCCCCACTCTCTCCAGAATCTCAAATGGCCCGATATACCGAGGGCTCAACATAACCTTCTTCCCAAATCTCATAACACCCTTCATGGGTGATACCCGAAGCAATACTCTCTCTCCAACCATAAATTCTACATCACGAACCTTACGGTCGGCATAACTCTTTTGCCTAGATTGAGCTGCACGAAGTCGATCCTGTATAATCTTGACCTTGTCTAAGGCCTCTTGAACTAAGTCTGTACCCAATAACCGAGCCTCTCCCGGCTCAAACCATCCGACTAGTGATCTACACCGTCTACCATATAATGCCTCATAGGGAGCCATATGAATGCTTGACTATTGATACCCAATTTTTTCTCAAACTATTTTAACATTTTCATATATATACCTTCAAAATCACTCTTTATAATAATCGGTATTTTTCCGTAATTTTTCATATTTTTATTAAATTCTTTTCCAATTTATTCAGTATTTTTATATTCAGAAATTATTCATAAATTGTATTATAAATAATTTCAAAATATTTCCCAACTCAATATATCATTTTTAATCCTATTAGGATTTTATTATTTCACAAATTAGTCAATTTGGTATTATTTGGCCATAATTACAATAATTTTGCAACCATGGCCTAATTGTATATTTTATACTATTTAAATTAATAATTATTCATTTTATATTTTCTATATTAATTAATTACCTTAATTCCACATATTTAAGCTTAATTTAGTTTTATGCAATTATTAGCTATTTCTATTAATTATTTATCTATTTAATCGGGTATTTAACAATTAGTCCCTCCCTATTTAAATTATAGCCCAATTTTAATTCAATTTCAGCCTATTGAAACCAGCCCAATTACATAGCCCAATACCCAAGCCTAATCCCTATCTTACCCGACCCAATTCCCCTATGCAATCTGAGCCGTTGATTATTTCAANCCCCCCCCCATTCATTTCCTACCGTTCCCATTCTCTCTCAACCGTCTCTCTATCTCCCTCTCTCTATCTCTGTTTCTCTCTGGAACCTTCCACCTTCCATCTTCTTCGGCTATTTCTCTCGCCGAAAATCATGACCTCTCATCACTCATGGCTTATATCTCACCCCATGTAGGTTTGACACTGCCCTGAGGCCCTCAAGTGAACTTGGAGCGGTTCAACTCCTACCTATGGTCCTTCATGCCATTTTCCGACTAACCATGACCGTCCGAGTAAGGTTCTTACACTTTCCGGTGGAAACCGGTAAAACCTTAAGCTTTTCTCTCCTCTTTGGTTCTCTCTTCGAAACCCTAACTTCTAAAACCTCAGATCTTTCTAGATCTGTGACAGATCTATACATATTTCAAGTTGTTTTGATGTTTTCTTTAAGGGTTTTCCATTTTTCATAAAACAATTTTTGTTTTCCAACTAGGGTTCTAAAAAACCTTTCTGCAAAAACGATTTCTTCAAGTTTAAGGGTTCTTCTGAGAATCTTCTCGTATTTTTAAACAGTTTCTGTTAAAATCTCTTTTTCATAGTTTATTATGTTAAAACTTTAGTTTTAACACTGTATTATAATCTTAGGTTTGCCTTTATTGATCTACTCTTTTGATTTGTATATGTGTTTGTCTCTTATGAATACGTCCTGAGTTTTCTATGATTTTAATCCTATTTTTGCTCATTAGGGTTTCTGACTTTTTGATTCTCCCTGTTATATAATGTTGGTTTGTTAATCCCTTTAATCATTTACTGTGTGCTAGTAGTGAATCCCTGATTCTATGTGATTTTTACTTGAATATACGATTTTCCTATCCCATTGTGTGTTTACTTCGTGTACTCACAAGAATCAGCATTACTCCTATTTAAACCCCTAATTTCCTGTAAATGAACCTCTCATTGATCTTTTTTGATGATTTCCTTACTGATTTACAACCTTTAAATTATTTCCTTGCCTTATTTTGGTCAACTATGTTGTCACACGGAGTCTTATATTATTTCCTTAATAAAAATATTCTGAACCTAGCCTCAATTGCATATCCCATACTTGTACTATGCTAAGTTATTTCCTTATATTCTATATGCAGTCACATATGGGAACTTTCCTTATTTGTTATTTGCCTACTAACCGTTTGAACTTAACCCCTTCAATTAAGGGATACCTATATTGATTTTTCATTGATTGATACTCAGTCCCTTAATTAAGGGTTAACTTTGATTCTTACCTTATTTACCATCTGTTTTCAAACTATATATATACACTACTCTTTCATTAAGAAAAAGAGAATAACTAATATGTTCAACTCTCTCTCACAACTAGAAATTACTCTCTCTTCTATGCTACTTGCTACTATTCTAAGTTAGCCGGCTGCAAGCCAAGGCTAACTATTGTGCATCTCTTACTTCCTGCTTTGTGTTTCTGGTTTCTTCACTCTACTGGTATGTTCTAATTCAGATTTCAATTCTCAAACCAACATGTTTTTATTATTGTTGCAATTTATTTTGTTTCTAATCTACTTCTATTTACTATTCTATTGTTCAACATGTAACGAAGACCCTGAATCCCCTCTACTTTTTAAGTTATGCTCTACTTGTCAATGACCAGCATGTTTCTGTATACTTAGCACCTGCTTCTTATGTGAATCCCCGATGCCTATGACTGGTACATTAGTTTGATCATGGTCTTAGTTGTTTGGTATTGATATGTTAATCTAATCTGATACTTTACTGTACCCCTGATCCTCTGAACCCTTAGGAGGTTCTGATTGCATGCCTATATGTGTTTCTGCCTGCTACATGCTTACCCTTACTTGCTCTGTATTTGTCCATCAAATCCCATTACCCATGCTTGTGATTGTTGGACTATTCATGGTCCTTTGTGTGATGTTGAACTTGGTGTTCCTGCTCTTTTGGTGGTTAAAATTCTTTGTTATAAACTATTCCAATCAAGTTTCCCTCTTCAAAAATGTTTTCTCACTTACCCTTTTCAAAACTATTTTCTTACTTAACCTTTTCAAAATTATGTCAAGCACTCTCACATATACTCTTAGAAGTCTAGGTTCTACCCCCTCTGTGTGAGCATTGACTTGGGACCCTTGAGCTCCCTCTAAAATTTGACACACAAGGGCTGGCCATTCCACACTGCACTTACTCTATTTTGGCTATGAAATCTGGGTGTGAGCACCGCCCAGGATCCCTTGAGGTCCTTAGTGAACTCTAACACACCCGAATTATGAGAAAGGCTGTGAAATAATACTTGGCATTGAGGACCTGGAGACTTGAGCCCATTATGAGGGCTCCCTATAGTTAACTTCTCATTTTCTTATTTTTAGTTCATATTCAATGGTCTGTAATAATTAATTGTAAACAACTCTGGGGGTCAGATAGTGAAATGGGTGGATGATATGCATGCAGTAGTATAATTAAGGGTAGAGACCATGTTTCTAGGTTTATTTCCTCTATGCACAATAAAAATTATGTTTAGGTACAACATTCCATGCATTATATATCATGCTACTTAGGCTCATATATATTGCTTTCCTTTCAGCATGTCATCATTCATTGCCCTCACTTAGAGATCCTGCCTATAGGACAAATAATTAAGTAAATTGCTATTATGTGATTCTGCTCATATAAACATGTTCTGAAACTTCATTAGAAGTCCGGTCCTAGGATAAATAATGTTAACTGCACTCATGTCTCACCATGCCTACGCACTTAGAGATCCTATTTCTAGGTAAACAACATTAAAAAATGTATCACCTATGCTATTCCTGAAACTGTGCATAATGTTGTGATTCTATGTGCATTTAGAAATCATGTTTAAGTTATTATGCATCATGATGCATTAGACATCATGCCATAGGATCGTACTCATTTAACTGCACTTAGTCTAAATACAGATGTCTAAAATAATCCCCTGTTCTAAACAACTGGTAATTAATCCTTGCACATCTTCAACACCTAGAATTACATGTTATCCTACACCTAGGCAAGCCTTAGATAATCAACTTAAAAAAATAAAATCAGAACTGTCTTTGTGATCATGTTTAACTGTCAAAATGCTTAAAACCAGTAGGCAAGCCTGATTAAGACTTCCTCTCTGAGTTATGCAATAAATTTGTCTTTGTGTTATCACCTAGATACCATGCTTTAGGATTCTGAATTAATATGGACCTTAGTTGTGTATGAGACATGTTGTTTATGTGTACTGTGTGTGGAGGAATACTTGAGCCATTATCTGTTTTCCATGCTTTCTCTTTATCTGCAATCCTACTTGTTTTGTTATCTGTCGCCCTAGAACTTTTACCTTTAAAACCTGAGGGTCTTCCCAGCACCTCCCTTTAGGATAGGAGTCCTAATTTCCTCCGGTACTGATAGGAAGGTATGGGTAACAGCATGCAATAGAGGGCAAAACCAAAACTCATTTTTTAATAACCTTACGGGGTGGGAAGGGTAAATGTGGATATGATGACAGGTGCACTAATACCACGTGTAGTCCCTCTTCGAGGAGTGATTACCGGGTATTGCATTGATGTGATCCATATTATTATAAACCTAGGATATCCTTTATATGCTTAGATCGTAACCCTTTCAAAATCTAACCTTCTTTACTATTTTCAAACATTTGCATGCTTAAGACTTAAATCCCCTCTTATTTGAGCTTTTACTTGTTATTTGCTAATTGTACAAATTAACAGAAACCATTTGGCCGGGAACCACACTTGTGGATCCTGAGGGGTGCCTAAAACCTTCCCCTTAGGATAATTTCAAGCCCTTACCCAATCTCTGGTTAGCAACATAGTTGTAGTTGAACCCCTTAGGTTCCCTAATGCACCGTTAAAATCGTTAGGTGGCGACTCTTCAAAATATGAAAACCAATTTCCCAAAAGGATCGAGTTGTCTCAACCAATGTCATAAACCCCTTTCAACCGGCCCCGAAAGGAGCGCTTGGGGGAAAAGGGGGCGTGACATTGACTGGTAGCTATTATTGTTGGCAAACTCCGCTAACGGCAAGAATTTATCCCAAGAACCTCCAAAGTCAATAACACAAGCGCGGAGCATATCCTCCAAGATATGAATAGTACGCTCCGACTGCCCGTTCGTCTGAGGATGGAGTGTTGTGCTCAACTCAATCCGTGTACCCAACTCGTGCTAAACTGCCCTCCAAAAGTGCGAATTAAACTGCGTACCTCGATCAGAAATGATAGAAACGGGCAAACCGTGAAGGTGAACAATCTCTCGAATTTATATCTCTGCCAACCGCTCAGAAGTATAAGTAAATGTGCTGATTTAGTCAGCCTATCCACAATAACACAAACGGCGTCGAACTTCCTCTGAGTCCGTGGGAGTCCAACAATGAAGTCCATAGTGATATGCTCCCACTTCCACTCAGGAATCTCTATCTGTTGAAGCAAACCACCGGGTATCTGATGCTCATACTCACTGCCTTCCTACTCAATGCATCAGCCACCAATTTGGCCTTCCCCGGATGGTACGATATAGTGGCGTTATAATATTTCAATAACTCTAACCATCTCCTCTACCTCAAATAAGATCATTTTTCTTGAACAAGTACTGAAGACTGCGATGATCCGTGTAAACCTCACACGGCACACCATAAAGATAGTGCCTCCATATTTTCAATGCATGAACAATGGTTGCCAACTCTACGTCATGGACAGGATAATTCTTCTTATGAACCTTCAACTGTCGAGATGCATATGCAATCACCTTGCCATCATGCATTAATACTGCACCTAATCCAATACGAGATGCACCGCAATACACCGTGCACAATCCTGAACCTGATGGTAACACCAATACCGATGCTGAAGTCAAAGATGTCTTGAGCTTTTGAAAGCTCGCCTCCCACTCGCCCGACCATTTGAATGGAAAACCCTTTTGGTTCAATATGATCTTAATAGTTGTTCATAATCAATTATAGAATCACCAAATAACTTCACGTAACAATAATCCCCTTTCAACCCTTCACAATACTAATAACGAGATGCGATGCATGAAGACCTCATAATTATTTACCCGAATTAACGTGTCTCATTTAACGTCACATGGGCGGGCACCCACCTCGTAAGTAAAAGCTCAATAATTATAATACGGATTTGGCAAATTATGCACAGATAAATTTTGTATAAAAATTTTCAAATAAACCTAACAGGCATGACTCCCTATTGGTACTATAGTAAAAATTTTAATTTCACAAGGGAGAATTTAAACACAAGAATTTCCATCACAAGGATCTCGTCCTTATATAACTTCCACTGCGGCTCGTAGCCCGATTTGAACATATCAAATCATATTAAAAATATGAGGATCTCGTCCTCAGTTCTGTATCACAAGTACTATGCACATCATGTCAATCATAACATTTCTTTTCTTTTTTTAAATATTTTCCGTTAAACAAAATCACAACACATACTGATAGACATAGCTATCTCCATAGAATTTCTCAATACGAGTATTCACATAAGTAAATTTCAGGGTTACGAAGCGCACCCATGAGTGGGACATATTTGGAGGACCTTCTTAGATATAATCGAATCAAGTTAAGGAAGTTATCACTTCATAATAACTAGAGATCGTACTTGAAATGACACCATCTGGTGTAGTAATCTCAACCATATCGTAGAAAATATATTAACAGGCTGGGTCTCCACCTCTAGGAATTGTTGATACCCAATTTTTCCTAAAAATATTTTAAATTGCATATATACCTTCAAAATCATGCATTAATAGCAGTAACTTTGCAAATTATTTCATAATTAGCCAAATTAGCATATTTTGGCTATAATTACAATAACTTTGCAATTTATATAATTTTATACCATTTTTACCCAAAATTTAGTCATTAGTATTTTAAAATAATAAATAATCATTTTAAATTATTTTCTATGCATGAAATTCATTTTTATGATATTAGCTATTTTTACAAATTATTTTAATTAATTTAATTGGGTATTTAACAAATAGCCTAATTTCATTTCAATTTTAGCCTAATTAAACCATACCTCAACCCCAATTAAATTAGCCCAATAGTCAGGCCCAATCCACTAAAATTATCCAGTCCAGACCTGATTTAATCCCGACTGTTGATCAATTTTGATCAACGCCCAGATTCACTCTTTCCTTAATTAACCTAAAGACCTACTCCCCCCCCCCCCAAACCCTCATTCTCTCATTTCTCATCACTCTCCGCCGTTACATCCTCTCATCTCTCTCAAGCTCTCTCTGCTAAACCCTACTCTCCTCTTGTCGGCCGTTGGCTCGCCGGTAACAATGGTGGTTCCACCACCACCCCTAGCCTCCATGTCTCCCTCACATGCTGGATTATTGCTACCCTAAGGTCCTCAAGGGACCATCGGCTGTTCAACTCACACATATGGTCTGATTCTGGCCGTTCTCAGGCCACCTTTGGCCTGTCCGAGTAAGATCTTTCTATCTCCGGCTAAAAACTTATGGTTTCTAAGCTTGATTCGCTATACCTCTAGGTTATCTCTCTCTGAAACCCTAACTTATCTCTTAACTCTTCAGATATGTAACAGATCTGAGTATATTTTGAGTTATCTTTACTATTTTCCCTAAGAATCTTCCCGATTTTTAAAACGTTTCTTCATCTTCAAAACTAGGGTTTCTTAACCCCTTTTCAGAAATGACTTTCCTTTTTATTTTCAGTATCATTCTATGATTCTTACTATGTTTAAACGGTTATTTAAGTTTTTCCCTTTTTATCTGATTCATTATGTTGAAAACCCCAAGTCTTTTGGTCTTAATCTTGGGTATTGAGTCTGTCTTTGATAATTTGTCCGTTTAATCTGTATCTGTGCTTGTTTCTCATGAACGTTCTGTGCTTTTGTGATTTTTACCCTATTTGGCTTATTAGGATTTTTTATTTTAGCTTCTTCTTGTATATGTTGTGTTTATCTCACTTATTCTCAGAAATTTGGGTTAATTCCCCTAACCAGTACTATGTTCTAGTTGAATCCCTGATTTTATGTGATTTTTACCCTACTGTGATTATTAGGGTTTCTGATTGTTTGCCTCTTCTTGCCTATTATGTGTTTATTTTGTTCGTTCATGTAGATTTATGGTAATTTCCCCTAAATCAGTACTATTTTCTATTTTTGAATCCTTGATTCCCTGTGATTGATATCCTTCACTAATCTCTTGCGATATTCTCTACTGATTTCTGACCTGTAAGATATTTTCTTGCCTTATTTTATGGTCGATTATGCTGTCAAACTGATTCTTATGAAATTTCCTTAATTAGAATATTATGTACCTAGCCTTAATTGCTTACTTTCTACCCGTACTGTGCTGAAATTATTTCCTTGTGTGCTATATTCCAGTCACATATGGTATCTTTCCTTATTTTCCACCTGTATTCTAACGTTTGAAGTTAACTCCCTTAATTAAGGGAGTACTTATATGATTTCATACTAATTGATACCTAGTTCCATAATTACTGCATGACTTTGATTCTTACCTTATTATTCTACCTAGTTTCAAACTATATATATACATGCTCTCTCATTAACACGAATACATTGGTTCAAAAACTATCCCTCACACTCAAAACTTTCTGCTCTCCTTCTTTATTACTTCATACTGTTCTGAGTTAGCCGGCTGCAAGCCAAGGCTAATTATTGTGCTCTCATATTCTTCACTTTTTTGTTGTTTATCTTCTTTACTGGTATGTTCTGATGTCAATTCAAGTCCCAAAATCAATATGTTTCTTTTAGTGCTTCAGTTCATCATGTTTCTAATCTGCTTCTACCTATGGTATTGTTGTTCGACATGTAATTGACCTCTTTGCTTCATCTAAGTGTGTTAGTTATGTCTTACCTCTTTAGGGTCAGCATGCTCTTATGAATCAGTAACCTGACTTTACCTTGTTTTTTAATGCTTGTGTACTATTGCCTGGTTCTAGTATGCACCTATTGATTTGTTATTCTAAGTTGTCTTAATGCTCAATCATGTTTAGTATGAACTCCTATACTCCACTGAATCCCCTAAGCATGTCAGATTCTGTAACTATGTCTAATTAGTACTCCTGAATCTATGTGTTACTATCTGCACCAAGTGCAAAGGACTTCTGCCTGTTATGTGTTCATCATACATGCTCTATTTGTCCCCAATCCCCAATTAACCTTGTGTGAAGGTTTGTTCTCTGAGTGTTGCTGAACTTGTTTGACTGACCTGTTGTTTGTTTAATTACACAATTGTTTTCAAAAGTTGTTTTACTAAACAACTCTCTTATTTACAAAACTATTTCAAGTAAGTCTCTTTTCACACTGCTTTCCTACTAAAACCCTTTCAAAACTATGTCAAGAACTCTCACTCTACTCTTAGGTCCTTAAGTTCTGCCCCTCCAATGTGTGACTGCTTAGGGATCCCTATGAGATCCCTTTGAACTCTTATGCATTGGAGTTGGCACTTCCACACTGCACTTACTCAGTTATGGTGATGAAATCTGGGTGTGAGCACTGCCCGAGATCTCTTGAGGTCTTTAGGGAACTCTGACATGCCCGAATATGAGAAAGACTATGAAACATTTGGGCATTTGAGGTTTTGGAAATCTGGGCCTGTTTTCAAGCTCCCTATGGTGTAACTTCTTATTTTTCTTTATCTATGTAATTCATTCAATATTAGATTATAATAATTATTGTAAATGAATATTGGGGTTGGCTAGTGAAAAGGGGAGGGTAGCTATATATGTTATCAATATCAATGGGTAGAAACCATGCCTTAGGTTTACATTTCCTATATGTTCATTAAAATCCTTGTTTAGGACCAATACATTCTAAGCATGTCATGCATTAGATATCATGTTTAAGGTTTACTGCTTCAGCATCTCGTTTGACCCTATTTATCACTTAGAAATCCTGATTCTAGGCTAAATAATAGCATCAACATAAAAAATGTTTCTCCTGCACATCCTGAAATTATGTTGTAACTTCTTGTGCATTGATAAATCATACTTTAGGAATTTTGCAACCATTCTGCATCTCTATGTGCATAGTAGATACCATGCTTTAGGATCTCACCCAGTCACACCTAGTTAAACTACTGATGCATGAAAAAGGACATAAGACAGTCTCACATTTGATCATCCTGTTTTAAATAAACTGGTAATAATCCCTATATTTTGCAACACTTAGAACATCATGCTTTAAGTATAACAACTTCTAAACAGTTTTTTTTATAGTTCTGGTGACTATTGTGCATTACCCCCCACGCCTAGGCAAGCCTTAGGTAACCAACCTTTATAAAACTGGAAAACTGTTTCTTTTGTGTTTATTGCTTAATGGTTAACATGCTTAAAATCACTAGGCAAACTGAATAGAGCCCCTGCTTCTGGGTTTATAAAATAAAACTGCATGTATTATGTGTTTTGATATTCACTTAGACATCATTCTTTAGGATCCTGTCTAATAAAAATTCCTCTTGTTGTGTTTGAGTCGTGCTGTTTACGTGCATTATCTGTGGAGGTAAATCTGAGCCTCTTAATTGTTCTTTCCTGCCTTTATTAGCTAAAGTCCTATTTGTTCTTGCATGTCGCCTAGTATTTTATCCTTTTAAACCTTAGGGGTCTGTCTAGAACTGCCTATAGGTAGAGGTCCTAATTTCCTCCAGGACCATTAAGAAGGGACGGGTAACATCATGCATAGAGGTCGTTAAACAACACTCGCTTAAATAACCACTAAGGGTGTGAGAAAGGGTAGATATGGATATGATGACCGGTGCGCTAATGACACGTGTAGCCCCTTTCTGAGGAGTGATTACGGGCATTGTACTGATGTGATCCTATAGGATAAACAACCTAGGACTCCCATATCCCTTACACAGGTGTGCTTAGACTGTAAATCTTTCAAAACCTTATATATGTGCTTAGACTTTAAATCTTCTAAAACTTTACTTCACATGTGTGCTTAGACTGCGAATCTTTTCAAAACTTTTATTTGTTTTAGATTATTTGCTACTTTTTTAAATTCACAAAGCTTGTTTGGCCGGGAACCACAGTTGTGGACTTTGAGGGGTGCCTAACAGCTTCCCCTTGAAGTAATTTCAAGCCCTTACCCAATCTCTGGTTATTCAAATCTGTGTTATAATGACCCTTAGTAGGTGCCCTAACGCACCTTAATTCGTTAGGTGGTGAATCTTCAATTCCTTACTACCTTTTTTCCCAAAAGGAAACGAGTTGTCCCAATAATGTCAAAAACCCCTAATTGATCTGAAAGGAGGGGAAAAAGGGGGCGTGACAGGAATCTGACCTCCGCCTTCGACATTCTAACCCCTTTTCCTCTAGCTGATCATGTAAGTTGACTTGTAACTACAATGGGGCACGTAGCCAGAGTACTTTGATGAAATATGACTCTCCCAAGTCTAGGACAATTTCTACCACTAGCCGAAATAAAGTATCAACCTGCCCTGAGTCATACAAAAATTTTACAATCACATTTGAGTCCTTTAATGAGTCAGTGAACTTGCTCTCTGGCTATATGAACCGAAGTAGGAGTATGACGAGCTAACTTATCGAACCTGATGGCATATTGTGACACCGCCATGGTAACCTGACGCAACCGTTCAAACCCTATGCGCTACGTATTATGGAGAGTTTGAGAAACACTCTTTCAATAGAATTTATGAGAACTGAGTCAAGTAGTTGGTGTTGCATTGGCTGGTCGTCTTCTTCTTAGGCTTGCCACAAACACCGGCGACCAATTTCTTCTTTTACTATGTTGACTCAACACTGCTGAGCTACCCCGTTTATTCATATACTCTTCGTATTCTTTCAGGGTAACTCTCATCCCTATTGACACATAATGATCATAAAAGTAGAGCTCTATACAGATAAATCTTGGCACGAACCCTATGGTCTAGAATCTTGTCAACCACTGCACTCCCTCCGAAGCACCCCAAAATCCGCAATCTTGACTTCCACGCTGAGTAGACCTTCCGTAAATTTAAAGTTGTGTATATAACTCCTTTGGTATTGAGGTATAGGGTTATTAAGGAGGAAGACATACCGCAAGTCCCAGCTTTATCTCTTGCAAAATCTCAGGCCTTATACATTCTGGGCGAACACCGATATAACACATGATTCCGCAATCTGTTCCCTGAAGGTGGACTTCCCCACTTGGCATGAAGTCCTAGGTCACAGCGTCTGATAATCCACCATGTTAAACTTCACAGCTCATGTAAATCAACCTCATTGCTTTCAACTATTCCCACGTTGTGCAATACTTCATAGCTATGAATCCTTCTGGAACCTGACTGGTCTAACATGTACCGACTGAGCTAGAACCTCCGCTTCTAGATCCACTTGAGGCTCTACCATAGCTGATGATGTTCGAGCTCTGGACTGAGCTTTGCCTCTGCCTCTTCCCCTAATCGTAATTGTCATTGGGGCTCCATTTCTTGTTCGATTGAAGATGCATTGCATGTCGTCGAGATTTGCGAGAGGACAAGAATAGACGAGTTAAATCATTAGTGATAGAATAAATTTGCACGACAGAGTAGAATAGAAGTGAAATTGTTCCTACCTTCGTAGCCTCTGAGAGATAAGTACAGACGTCTCTGTACTGATCCTTCAGACTCTACTAAGTTTGTTCGTGAATTGTGAGACCTAGGCAACCTAGTACTCTGATACCAACTTTTCACGAACCAAATTTCCAACCCTCGGGATCGTGATGGAGCCTAATACCAAAAATTCTAGGCAAGCCAATGTTAGTACTTAATTAATCATTTTCCTTTAAATTATTTAAACATGAATAAAAAATTCCAAATAAACACGGAATCCTAAACTTTCCAATAACTGATATCAAGAATAATATTAGAAAATAATAAGACAAACCACGAACTAATACTAAATGTATAACTACCCAGGGTCTGGTGTCACAATTCATGAACTACTAATGAATGCTACAAGTATTTGGCTGAAAGAAAAATATCTCTGTTTTGAAATAAATAAAACAACAACTAAATAGTGTAGAGAAGACTCCAGGAGTCTGCAAACGCCAGCATATCTACCTCTTGTCTCCATGAAAATGCACCGCTATGTCTCAAACTTAACACTGGCCAGTACCTGGATCTGCACAAGAAGTGCAGAGTGCAGTATCAGTACAACCGATCGCATGTACCGAGTAAGTGCCGAGCCTAACCTCGACGAAGTAGTGACGAGGCTACGGCAGGGCATTAACAATATATAATAAAGCAAGAAGGAAATTCTAAACTAGTGTACAAATAAATAAAATAACTCAACCACCTTTTCCAGGTCTCAGCTATAACCAATTCTCACATAAGTTTCCAAATTCCCAAATTCCACTTCAAAACAACTGTAAGTACATAATATGATAAACAGTAAAGTAAAACAGTAAGTATTCAAATCCTTGTGTTTAAAAATCAGTAAAACATAAATGTCCTCCCTTATTGCTCCTTGTTGTGGCGCGCAACACACTCCTACCTGTCCACCCTTATTGCTCCTCCCTATATATATCACCCTTATTTCTCCTGTTGCGGCGTGCAACTCGATCCCATCTGTCCACCCTTATCACTCTTTGTTGCGGCATGCAACCCGCTCCCACAAAACAATCACATCTCTTTATTTATAAAAAATATTTTCACAATTTAATTCAAAGCCTTTCACAATATTTATGTCTTAACAATTGTAAACNTCCCACCTGTCCACCCTTATTGCTCCTCCCTATATATATCACCCTTATTTCTCCTGTTGCGGCGTGCAACCCGATCCCACATGTCCACCCTTATTACTCCTTGTTGCGGCGTGCAACCTGCTCGCACCAGACAAATCACATTTCATCTCTTTATTTATAATAAAGTTTCACAAATCAGATTCCAAGCCTTTCACAATACTTAAATCTCAACTATCATAAACAAGAAACTGTACTATTCAGAAACTTCACCAATTATCACTACACAGCGAAACCAACCGAAATGTATAATGTAATGCTAACAACCAGCTCAACCATATGTACCACAATGTGACTAAGGAACAAGTAACACTTTCAAAATATTTGAAACAATATTTAACAACAAGTTGATGAACCAAGTAGACATGAAGGCATCAATGATCATAAAACAATTTAACTAGGGATCAATTAAATTGGAAACGGGGAAGGGATCATGTTCAACAAGTAATTTGGTGGTGCATAGATACTCGTCACCTCACCTATACACCACACACATGCAAATTCACATAGCATTTAATTTGGGGATTCCTATTCCCTCAATTCAAGGTTAAACCAAACACTTACCTCAATTTCACAAGCAAATCACTGCTCTAGCACAGTTTTTCCTTTAGAATTTTCCTCTAACCCCCTCGAATATAATCAAAATTGGTTCAATATCACCAACTATTGCTTAAAGGAATCAACTTTAATGAAAAACTATGGTTTTCCTATGTTTTCTTATCAAAATAGAAAAATTGACCCCGGGCCTGCTTGGTCTGAACGCGAGGTTCGGAAAAAAAACCCGTTTACCCATTCTCCCCCGAGCCCGGATATATAATTGGTTTTGGAATCCGACCTTAATTCGAGGTCTAAATTCCCAAATTTTGAAATTCCTAAGTTCCACCCATAAATCCCAATTTTTACCATGAAAACTCTAGATTTTTTGTTGAAATCTTGTTAAAAATTGTTAAGGATTAAAAATAATTGGTTAGAGATCACTTACCAATGATTTGGAGAAGTTTGGGTCTTGGGAAAATCGCCTATGGAGGTTTAGGGTTTGAGAGAATTGAAAGATGGGTGAAAATCCCGTCTAAAATCTCACTTAGCAGGCTGCAGATGTCGCATTTGTGATCCAGGATTCGCAATCAAAAGCGAAGAAAACCTTCGCAATTGCGAACAAGGAAGGGATGGAAAAACTCGCATTTGCGACAAAAGTTCGCAATTGCGAACTGGGCATCGCAATTGCGATGAAAAAGTTCGCATTTGCGACCACACCAGAAACAACAATTTTTTCCGACACGAAAATGAGCATAACTTCCTCATACGATGTCCAAATTTGATGATTCTTTTTCCTATGGCTCCGTAATTATGATACGGATCTAATGGTTCAACATAAACTGAATTTGAAGCTCATTTTCTTAATGTGGTATCATTTATGCTTGAAGAAACGACGATGAAGCATAAAAAACAAGCGCAACATAGCTTAAACCTATCCGAAACTCACCCTAGCCCTGGTGCTCCAAACCAAACATGCACGCAAGTCTAAAAATATCATACAGACTTGCTCGTGTGATCAAATCATCAAAATAACATCAAAAACTACAAATTTAACCTCACAACTCATGATTTTATCAAGAACATTCAAATTTTCTAACTTTTTCAACCGGACGTCCAAATCACGTCAAATCCATTCCGATTCTCACTAAATTTCACAGATAGGACTTAAATATCATAACAAACTTGTACCAGGCTCCGGAACCAAAATAAGGGCCCGATACCAACGAGTTCAAACATTAATTCATTTCTTTATTTCCTTCAAAAACCAGCATAACAGTTTTCTTCAAAAATTGTTTTCTAAGGTTAGGGACCTCGGAATTCAATTCCGGGCATACGCCCAAGTCCCATATTTTACTGCAGACCTCCCGAGATCATCGGAACACAGATTCGGGTCCATTTACTCAAAATGTTGACCAAAGTCAACTAAAACTAAATTTTAACTCTAATAATTTCTATTTCTCATATTTTCACATAAAAGCTTTCCGGTTTCACGCCCAGACTACGCGCACAAATCGAGGTAATTAAAATTAGTCTTTTTAAGGTTAATGATCCAGAATAATGTCTTAATTCATAATATGTCCCTTTGGGTCATCACAATACTTATCATACAAAATTCATGAAAGGAAGCATGAACTCCGAACAATTGTATCATGTAGAAGGTTATTTCAGCAATTTTTGGTAGATGGATATATAATGATGGAATCTTTTCGATTAAGGTTTATTAGGCTTCATCAAAAACAGTTGAGAGCCCATTTCTATAAAGGGTTAGAAGATGTTGTTTTTCTTGGAGATATTGAACCTTCTTCTCAAGGACAAAGAGTTATACTCTCTTCCAGCTTCATGCGCACTTGTCACGACCCAATTGACCCTCCGAAAGGTATTGTGATGTCACCTAGTCTCTACGACTAGGTAAACCTAATATTAAGGGAAAACTTTAATAAAAACATAAGAAATAAGGAAAATAAAGGCATAATCTAAATATCAAAATAGTGCCGCTCGACTCATACAAAATATTCTCCCAATGACCCGAAATGTCACAAGTCACAAGCTTCTAATAACTATTGTAGCTCTAAACAAGTCTGAAAGTACATAAAAAGAATCTGAACGATGGTGTAGAAGGGGACTCTGATGATTCTACGGACTCGGCAGAAATACCTTGTAGTGTCCTAGAATCAGCAGCAAATACTATCCTCGAGGCTGATAGCTCGTACCTGGATCTGCACATGAAAACATGTGCAGGAAAAGGCATGATTACACCACATTGGTACCCAGTAAGTTCCAAGCCTAACCTCGGTCAAGTAGTGACGAGGTCAGGCTAGGGCCCTACTAGAGTAAATATAATCAATTTAAAACAGTTAAGGAGATAAGTAAATTATACAGTAAACAGCTAAAGAAAATGTTCGAAAACTTAACAGTCAAGGGAGCCCTCGACTCAGAACAAGGTAAACCCAAGGTGGAATCTCCCGGGATAATAGTTCCAAATGATTATGCAGTGCAGTGCGATCTCCCAGAATACGGCTATAGTCCCAAAGTAAATATGCAGTACATGGGGATCTCCCTGAATACGTCCGTACTCTCAAAATAAATATGCAGTACATGGGGATCTCATGGAATATGTCCATACTCCCAATTTAAATATGCGATGCAAGATAAAATGAAAGATATGGCATCGGATTTCTACAGTTCATACTAATCACAGATAAGGAAAGTAGGAATTCAACTAAACATGGCGCATAGAGAGTCAAATAAGCAATTAAACAAGTAAGCATGCTTTTCTAATCTAAGCTAAACAATTTAACATATTAGTGCAATTTAATATAAGAAGAACGATTTATGTTTTAGGAAGGAAAAATGGGATTTTTGCAATAACAGCCCGTGTACATACTCGTCACCAAACGTACACGACGCCCACACAACAAATAATATCAAATATTCTAAGGGGTAAAATATCCCTCGGTCCCACGCCTCGGAATCGGGTCAAATTTACAAATTATGAGCACATGTTCACTAACGAGAACACTCGAACAAAAATCATCAAAATCCGACGTAAAAATCTCACTCAAATCTCGGATTTTCAATTGGGAAACTTTTTCCCCCATTTCCAAACTTTTACCCTCAAATTCCTTAATTAGAAGAGGAAAACAACAATAGATTGTTTTATTATGATCAAAATAGAGTTAGAATTTGTTACCCAATGACTTTCCTTTAAAAACCCTCGAGAAATCGTCTCCCACCGAGCTCCAAGTCGATTTTTGTGTTCTGAAATTTTGAACCCTCGAATTCACTATTTCTGCCCAGCGATTTCCGCATCTGCATCTCATGGGCCGTATCTGCGGTCCCGCACCTGAGAAAAAAGGCATCGCAAGTGCAAAAACAACTTATCCGGGCTGGGGTCGCAACTGCGGTCATTGGGAAGCATCTGCGGTTCCTCAACCGCATCTACGATCCCTTATGCCTTGGCCTTCTTCCGCTTCTGCGAACACCACCACCACACCTACGTGTCCGCACTTGAGGACCCCCCTCCAAAGGTGCGAAACACCAGAACCAGCAACACCAGATTTTTGCCTAAGTCTAATTTTCTTCCCGTTGAGCATCCGAAACACACCCGAGGCCCCTAAGACCTCAATCAAACCTACCAACGAGTCCTATAACTCCATTCAAACTTAGTCTAGCCTTCAAACCACATTGAATACCACCAAAAACAAGAATTAAACATGAATTCAAGACTAAGAACTTAGCATTTTTTTCTAAAATCCACAAACAATGTCGAAACACGTCAAACCTAATCCGAATGACCTCAAATTTGACACATAGGTCACAAATGACACTACGAACCTACATCCACTTCCAGAATTCCATTCTGAGTTCGATATCAAAAATTTCCCCTATCGGCCGAAATCGCCAAAAATCTAACTTTCGCCAATTCAAACCTAAATCTACTACAAACCTCCAAAACACATTCTGTACCCGCTCCCAAAAAGCACTCAATGGAGCTAATGGAGTCGACAGAATTCTATTCTGGACCCATCTTCATACAGTTTTGACTGCGGTCCAAATTCTAAGGTTCAAACTCACAACTAGGGACTAAGTGTACCAAGACTCCCCGAATTCCATAACCAATCACTCCGGCAAGTCCCAATAGTAGAAACAAACATGAGGAAATCATTTATTAGGGGATCGGGGATCTAACTCTCAAAACGACTGGCCGGATCTTTACAGCACGTTACATAATGTAAAATTATAAAGATTCCATGGCAATATGCAAATGGGCAAGGTATCCTGATCTCTTCATCACATTTACTTACAACCCAAAATGGTCTGAGATTACTAGATTTGTGACAAGTAGAGGATTATCTCCAGAAGATCGTCCAGACTTTTAACAAAGGTTTTCAAAGTAAAACTGGATCACATGATAAAGGACTTCCGAGATAATAAAGTTTTTGGAGAAGTCAAAGCAGGTATAATATTTATGTTCTATAAAAATTATTACATTATTATCTTAAGTTATTATAAGCTAATATAAAAAACAAAAATAATCCTTACTAATATAATTAATTATTTATTATGCAGTGATTTATATAGTTGAATTCCAAAAGCGAGGCTTGCCTCATGCACATATTTTGTTTTTTCTGCATAATAAATACCCAAATATCGCAGATATTGATGGAATAAGTTCAGCTGAATTACCAGATAAAAAGGTTGATCCTCATTATTCTAATGTTGTTACAAATTTTATGATGCATGGCCCATGTGGTTTTGCTAGAAAATCTTCTTCTTGCATGCAGAATGGCACATGTACAAAACATTTTCCAAAAAAGTTCGTGGCATCAACCTGTAATGACTCGGCTGGTCGTTCTGAGAGTAATAGCCTCGTTTCCCCTGTTTCAGCTTCATTATATGTGGTTCAGCTTCATTGTGTTGTGTTAGATTGGTTGGCTCGGGTTCGGAGCAATTTCTTGGAGAGAAATGAGACATTTAGTCTCTTAACTTGGTTCAATAGTGGAAAAGTCAACCAGAAGTTGACGTATTGGTAAACGACCTAAAAATGTAGATTTTATGGTTCGGATAGCTTCGTTAGGTGATTTAGGACTTAGGAGTGTGGTCGGAATGTAGTTTTGATGTCCGGTATAGAAATAGGCTTGAATTGGCGAAACTGAGTTCTTGGCGATTTCCGGTCGGCAGTGGAAAATTAGCTATCAGGATCGAATGGAATTTCAGAAGTTGGAACAGGTTTATAGTATCATTTTGGATGACTGTGTAAATTTTCAGGTTAATCGGATGTGTTTTGGTTAGTTTCGGCGTCATTGGCGATTATCGGAAGTTTGAAGATTCTTAGGCTTGAATCACGAATTGAAGGGGTGTTTCAATGTTATTTTGGCTATTTCGAGGGTTCGTCTAAGTCTGGGTGATCAGTTATGACTTGTTTGTATTTTAGGTTGGGGTCCCGAGGGACCCGGGTTGATTTCAGATAGCCATCGAGGGATTTTAAGTTGGAAAATAGCAGTTGATGATGCTGATGCTGATGTTACCGCACCTGCGGATAGGGGACCACAGGTGCGGGCCCGTAGAAGCGGACGACTCATTGCAAGTGCGGATTATCGTGGGTTGGAGGAGTTGCGCAGGTGCGAGGTTTTTACCGCACCTGCGAAGCCGCAGATGAAGAAGCTTGAGCGCAGGTGCGGAGGCTGGGCTTCTAAGTGTTTTCCGCAGGTGCGCACCTAGGACCGTAGGTGTGGGTCCGCAGGTGCGCATAAGTGGCCGCAGGTGCGGAACCACTGGACAGGAGGGTATAAATTCTAGCCTTCGCGAGTTTTAGCCATTTCTTCAATATTTCATCTGGGGTTAAGCTTTGAGAGAGGGTTTTGAAGGGAGAATTCAAGAGAACTTCATTGAGGTAACATATCTGAACCAAAAACTTGTTTCCATGTGATTTTTGGACTAAAATAGGGTGAAATTAGTGGAATTTACTGGTATAAATTGGGGGTTTAGGGCATGGAAAATTGGAGACTTTATTTGAGGAATTGAGCAGGCTATTGTGGTACGATTTTGATGTTCTTAGTATGAATAGGCTCGTGAAGGAATAAGGATTCTAGTTTTGTGATTTGTATCGAATTCCAAGACATGAGCTCGGGGGAGGGTTGGGCCAATTTCGGAATTTGTGCCTAATTGTGATAATTTTCGAATGGGTTTCGTCTCCCTAGCATATTTTGATGTTGTTAATCGGGTTTTGAAAAGACTTGGAGCATTTAGGAGCCGATTTGAGAGGCAAGAGCATCGGGGAGTAGTTTTCAGGCCGATTTGAGGTAAGTAACGATTGTAAATCTAGACCTGAGGGTATGAAACCCCGGTATTTCATATTGTTTTGATAAATAAGGTGATGCACATGCTAGGTGACGAGCGTGTGGGCGTGCACCGATAGGGATTTGTGACTTGGTCCGGCCCGTAGCGACTTTAAGTCGCATACTTGATTTTAATTCGTACGATATCCTGTATTTTTGAAGTTTACATTTTATTATTGGGATGTATGCCATATTTTGGGCCTTGTGCCGACGGTTTAGACCCTCAGGGGTATTTTTCCACTATTTTCACACTATTATTGATAGAAATTTATGAACTCAGTCATGTTTTATACCTGTGTCTATTATCACTGTGATCACATTGTTTTAGAATACTGAGAGGTACTTTGGGCTGAGTCCTGTGAGTTGAGATGAGTCGCCCGAGTGGCTTGTGAGGATGACTGTGTGAGGCCGAGAGCTTAGTGGTGAGGATATTATATGGACCGGTTTGCACGCTGCAATAATATATTATATGGATCCGGTTGCACGTCGCAGCAATATATTATATGGATCGGTCAGCACGCCGCAGCAATATATTATATGGATGGGGCTGCATGCCTCAGCAATATATTATATAGAATGGGTTACATGCCGCATCAATATATATATTGGATCGGGTTGCACGCCGTAACAATATAGCGCTTGGGTTGTAGGAGCCCCTCCCGGAGTCTGTACACCCCCAGTGAGCATAGTCGACTATTATGGATCAGGTTGCACGCTGCAGCGTATATTATATGGATCGGGCTACACGCCGCAGTAGATATGATATGGATCGGGCTGCACGCCGCAACAGGTATTATATGGATCGGGCTGCATGTATATATATATATGGTACCTGTTGAGTGAGAGTGCTGAGTGTGAGCATTGACCTATGAGAGTAGAGTCTCGAGTGACTGAGAAGCTTTCCCGAGAGGCTTTATTGTGAATGGCACCGTGCCTGAGCGGCCGATATTTTTCAAAACTAATGTTTTCACTCATCTTTACACTGAGCCTCAATTGAAAAATGTTGAACAAAAGTTTACACGAATTATAAAATGGGAAACTGGAGTATCTTATGAAATATTTGGAATGTAGATTCCTGACTTGAGTATAATTACCTTTATTGTTGCTTATTATATGGCTTTTACATGATCTTTAAAAATGCTCGTCACTGCACTCAAGTCTTTAGTTATGGTTGTTACTTACTGAGTTGGCATACTCACATTACTCATTGCACCTTGTGTGCAGATTCAGGTACCGGGGCAGAACGATAGTTGAGCTACCCCATTTGGAGCATTGTTCAGAGATTGCGAGGTAGCTGCTCGGCGTCCGCAGCCTACTCTTTATCCTTCCTACTATGTCATTTTACTTTACTTCCCAGACTTATTGTAGTAGAGATTTTTTATTAGACTGTATCACTTCTTAGATGCTCATGACAGTTGACTCCAGATGTTGGGGATGTGTTTAGACGTTCTGATCATTTTTATTGTTTGAAATGTTTAAAAGTGGAAACTATTATGTATCAAATGGGAATCTCATGATATTTTCAGTAAATTTGGCTAGCCTAGTACCACGATAGGCGCCATCACGGCCAGTTTAGATTTGGGGTCGTGACAAGTTGGTATCAGAGTCTAGGTTACGTAGGACTCACCAGTCATGAGCAGGTTTAGTAGAGTCCTGTGGATCGGTACGGAGACGTCTGTACTTATCTTCGAGAGGCTACAGAACCCTTAGGAAAATCTCACATTCTGGAATTCTTGTCGTGCGAATCCATTTATTCAACCAAAAGCATAACTCTTGAAATTCCTTTCATGTATCGAATGCGCACATGAGTGCTCGGTACCAGTGGTGCATCGATGGCTTGTAATTTCTATAGGTGAGGTACGAGATGTGAATTTAGCATGTTTATAATGGGCCAGTCTGGAGGACTTAAGGCCGGATTTTATTCTGTGGCTTGAGTGCTGAGATTTCTAGTGTGGGAGCCGTGCATTTGGGGACTTATATGTCCATTTGTGTTCTTATTGATGGGATTTGGTGACTAGATAACTACGTGGTGAGTGTGATTTGATGGTTAGATGTGTTCAGATTGTTTGATTGTGACAAAAGGATTGGCTGGAAATGTGGCAAAAACTATTGAGTGTTTGATTTCTGTCTCGGTTTGGCATATGGCTTCGAGTTGTGAGTGTATTGGAAGATCTCTCATGTTGTTTAGTTATGGAGTGAAGCGGATATTTCTGTTGGGTTATGAGTTCCTGGTAATGCCTTTTGGGCTGATCATTTCCCCAGGAGCATTCATGTATTTGATTAGCGGTGTATTCCAGCCGTATTAGCACTCCATTGTTATTGTATTCGTTGATAGCATCCTGGCGTATACGCGTAGCCAGGGGTAGCATACTCAGTATTTGAAGATGGCATTATAAGGATTCAGGGATGAGAAGATCTATGCAAAGTTCTCCAAGTGTGAATTTTGGCTCAATTCAGTAGCATTCTTGGGACACGTGGTGTGCAGTGAGGATATCCATGTGGTTAGACTTGTGTGGGTAGAGCTTCCAGACGCTCAAGATTTCTTTGACCACCACTCCAGTGTTAGTTCTGCCATCAGCTTCAAGTTCTTATACCGCATATTATGATGCCTTGAGGGTAGGCAGTGTTTTTGTTTAGATGCAGAAAGATAAAGTGATTGTGTAATAGCTATGATCTATGGAAGTATATAGAGAGATATCAGTTTGAGGCTAAGCAGGCAGGTGTATCTCCTGCAGGTTGTCCTTGGGTGTGTGATCCTTATGTTGTTCTGTAGTAAGTTCTCTTCTACCAGTAAATGATATGTGTTGTAATTTGAGTTTAGATCGCTTGTGGAAGTTGGCATGACTATTACAATGGTGAATGTGAGATTTGCAGATGACTTGAGTTGTTAGACGGGTTGTGTTGTTATGAGCTTGTGAAGGATTTAGTTGAATCTCACTGCAGTACGGTGGCAGTGATAGCATATGGGCATTGTGAGTTATTGTTTGTATTGATCGTTGGCTTTGAGCCAAGTGGGGGAGTCTGTTAATGATAAGTTGATTGCACGATTATGTGTTGTATTGGTTTCAGTTCGAGGTATATTGGTGGATCAGTTATAACGTGCAGAGGTGGAGTCTGGGAACGACTCGAGTAATGGAAATTCTTTGATACGGGTTGTAATATACCCTATGGGTAGGTGATATTGAATGATTGAGTTGTAATTGTAAAAGGTGTAGTGGGTGGAGTGTATGAATTTGCTTGTTGCTTCAAGTGTGTGGATTACTTCCCTAATATGTTGTTGTGCAAACTGGGTCAGGTCTTTCTGTCTGCTTGATCGGTGTAATCGAGATTTGTATGGAGTGGATGACTCTCGAGAATGGATCTGACGGATTCAAGGTTAAATATAGCAATTGGGAATCTTCAAGGTGTGCTTTGGGCTAGAACTGAGATTTACGTTGGAGGGTGTTAAGACTTGTGGCATTTCTACATTATCATGGATTCTACATATCAGTATCAGGAAGGTGAAGGTAATGGCTTTAGATTCGTAGGAAGTCTCTTCAGGGTAAGTATTTTGAATGTGGTACTTTTGGGGATATTTGAGAGAGTATTCAGCGGATTATGAGCCTCAGACGGTATGGTTTTATTCTTGGGTCGCATGTGGTGAGTCTGGGTTGAGAATTGCGATATTATGGCAAGGAGAAGCATCAATTCAAAGGTAATTCGGAAGGAACTTGGATAAATAGGGAAACTTGGTAGTAGGTTGGATCGGCATGGTAAGGGATATGATTAGTTCTTTGGGTGTTCATGAGGTAATGAGTTTTTTACAGGTGTTTCTTAGCAATGCTCTTGGATTTTTGGTGGCCTACGTAGCTTGGTTGAGTTAGAAGGATTAAGTCCTGACGGTTTGGTGTTGTACAAATGGGATTCGGATAGTTCCAGATAGTTTTCTACCACGGTTAGAGATGTATATTTTCTACTGGCGTGAGGTGCAGGTCATGTATAGTGATTTTGCTTCTAAATGGGGTCAAATGGAAAGTTCTTGGCTAGTTGGGTACGTAGTTTCTTGTGGCTTGGAAGGGGTTATGAAGTTCCCATATTTATCATAGGATGGCATGGTGTATGTGGTACGTTGTGTAGAGTCGACATTTGCATGTGTGAGGTCACGTTTCAGTTCTGGAAGGGAGGTCAAAATTCTTAGGCAGCATTGGCAGTTTTAGATGACTAGTTAGATGATATCACTATTGGGTGTCTTGATCAGGGTATACATTTCAGAAAGGTCAAGGTGTGGAGTTAAGGGTGTTTCACCTATATTGAGACGCTCTCTTGTTGGATCGACTACTGATATTCAAGGTTGCTTGGTAACATGGAAGAATTATAGGGGTATCCTCCGTGGAATGATTGAGTATTAGGGTTTTGTTACGTATTCGAGCGGTGGAGCTGAGATCAGATATAGTAATTCGTGCCCTTCAGGGACTTCGAGACTGAGAGTTCTCATAAACAGGTTATTTTGTGGTAGTGAACTGTGAAGATGCAGGCAAAGCTAGTCAGATGTTAGTATGTACCACTTGTCTGTCATTGAGTTTATTCGTGATCTGGAGTGATCTATGAGTTACCCTTCGGTGTTGCGAGGAGTGGTGATTATTGGTTATATGCACATATTGTACGAATTTATTTGGGATTTATAGCGGGATTTGAGTAAGGTAAGTAATTGAGTGTTGCGGGATTGAGGCGTATTGGCTATGTTCTTTCTGATTCGTGTGGCATGGTATCGTCCGATTCCCCCGTGGTTATGGCAATGCACTTTAAGTACTTGATGTAGAATTTCGAATGGTTATTGATTTTGAGCAAGGTGGCTTGTAGTATTTCATGTGGACCAGCGTGTGTATTGATTTTTTTTATGAGTGTCAGGCTCTTAGCATGGTGTTGTGACGGTAATTGTTAATGGCGGGATGGTCCTCTCGTGTGAATCTTTTATATAATTTGATTAAATTGGGATGTTGCTATTGAGTGCACGAGTTGCAAAGGTTATGGCTTTGAATTGAATTGATGTGTCATGTCATCAGAGTGGTCGTATTGAATGAGAAGAGGTCATTGGACCTAGAACGAATACTGTCATGATTGACTACAACATAGTTGGAAGGATAAATATCGGGAGTCGGCTTTAAAATCTGCTATAATTCATGTTTGGGTAGGGGAGCTTCATGTCTGACTGATCGGACGAATGGTTGTCGGTTTCTACGTGTTTCTTTCACCATCGGCAATATATGGAAGTGTTAGAGCGAGGCATTGCTTGATAAGAGGATATGTACCGGTATTGGGTTGTTTTGAGCGGCTGTTGTGATTAGAAGTTATCGCTATGGGTGTTTGAGTCATGTAGTATATTATGTGATTACATCTTGGGTTAGGGATATGGCTTGATACAGCGCTTTCAGACTTGTTTTGTTTATAGTTGTGGAATTTTGATCTTGTAAATTATTTCAGAAGTGGAAATTTTGTTCTAAGGCTTTTCGATTAGGTTGGATTGCGAAATTTCAGCTATGTTGTACTATTGGACCTATATGGGATAGGCTGACATGGGATCACCTCCGGGTATGTGCATGGTAAGGTTACGCGGTAGTTTGATGATGTTGGAGAACAACTCTTGGCACGTTCGAGGACGAACGTATGTTTAAGTAGGGGAGGATGTAACGACTCGGCTTGTCGTTCCGAGAGTAATAGCCTCGTTTCCCCCATTTCTGCTTCATTATATGTGGTTCAACTTCATTGTATTGTGTTAGATTGGTTGGCTTGGGTTCGGAGCGATTTTTTGGAGAGAAGTGAGACACTTAGTCTCTTAACTTGGTTAATAGTGGAAAAGTCAACCGGAAGTTGACTTATTGGAAACGACCTCAGAATGTAGATTTTATGGTTCGGATAGCTTCGTTAGGTGATTTGGGACTTAGGAGTGTGTTCGGAATGTGGTTTTGATGTCCGGTATAGAAATAGGCTTGAATTGGCGAAACTGAGTTTTTGGCGATTTCCGGTCGGTAGTGGAAAATTAGCTATCGGGGTTGAATGGAATTTCGGAAGTTGGAACAGGTTCGTAGTATCATTTTGGATGTGTGTGTAAATTTTCAGGTTAATCGGATGTGCTTTAGTTAGTTTCGACATCGTTGGCAATTATCGAAAGTTTGAAGATTCTTAGGCTTGAATCATTAGTTGAAGCAGTGTTTCGATCTTATTTTGGGTGCTCTGAGGGTTCGGCTAAGACCGGGTGATCATTTATGACTTGTTTGTATTTTTGGTTGGGGTCCCAAGGGGCCCGGGTTGATTTCCGATAGCCATCGGGGGATTTTAAGTTGGAAAATAGTAGTTGATGCTGCTGGTGCTGATGTTACTACACCTGCGGATAGGGGACTGCAGCGGATGACTCGTCGCAGGTGCGGATTATCGTGGGTTGGAGGAGTTCCGCAGGTGCGAGCTTTTTACCGCACCTGTGAAGCCGCAGATGCGGAAGTTTGAGCGCAGGTGCGGAGGCTAGGCTTCTAAGTGTTTTCCGCAAGTGCGCACCTGGGACCGCAGGTGCGGGTCCGAAGGTGCGCGTAAGTGGTCGCAGGTGCGGAACCACTGGACAGGAGGGTATAAATTCCAGCCTTCGTGATTTTTAGCCATTTCTTCAATATTTCATCTGGGGTTAAGCTTTGAGAGAGGGTTTTGAAAGGAGAATTCAAGGGAACTTCTTTGAGGTAAGATATCTGAACCAAAAACTTGTTTCCATGTGATTTTTGGACTTAAATAGGGTGAAATTAGTGGAATTTAATGGTATAAATTGGGGGTTTAGGGCATGGGAAATTAGAGACTTTATTTGAGGAATTGAGGGGGCTATTGTGGTCCGATTTTGATGTTCTTAGTATGCATAGACTCGTGAGGGAATAAGGATTCTAGTTTTATGATTTGTATCGAATTCCGAGATGTGGGTCAGGGGGCCGGGTTGGGCCAATTTCGGGATTTGTGCCTGATTGTGATAATTTTCGAATGGGTTTCGTCTCCCTAGCATATTTTGATGTTGTTAATCTGGTTTTGAATAGACTCGGAGCATTTGGGAGCCGATTCGAGAGGCAAGAGCATCGCGGAGTAGTTTTCGGGCCTGTTTGAGGTGAGTAACGATTGTAAGTCTAGACCTGAGGGTATGAAATTCCGGTATTTCATATTGTTTTGATAAATGAGATGAAGCATCCTGTATTTTTGAAGTTTACATTTTATTATTGGGATGTATGCCATGTTTGAGGCCTTGTGCCGAACGGTTTAGACCCTCAGGGGTATTTTTCCACTATTCTCACACTATTTTTGATAGAAATTTATGAACTCAGTCATGTTTTATACCTGCTGCTATTATCACTGTGATCAAACTGTTTTAGAATACTGAGAGGTACTTTGGGCTGAGTCTTGTGAGTTAAGATGAGTCGCCCGAGTGGCTTGTGAGGATGAACGAGTGAGGCCGAGAGCCGAGTGGTGAGGATATTATATGGACCGGGCTGCACGCCGCAACAATATATTATATGGATCAGGCTGCACGCTGCAGTAATATATTATATGGATCGGGTTGCACGCCGCAGCAGTATATTATATTGATCGGGCTGCACGCCGCAGCAATATATTATATGGAATGGGCTTCTCGCCGTAGCAAGTATTATTTGGATCAGGCTGCACGCCGCAGCAGTTATATATATATGGTACCTGTTGAGTGAGAGTGTTGAGTGTGAGCATTGACCTATGAGAGTAGAGTCTCGAGTGAATGAGAGGCTTGCCCAAGAGGCTTTATTGTGAATGGCACCGTGCCCGAGCGGCCGATATTTTTCGAAACTACTGTTTTCACTCATCTTACACTGAGCCTCAATTGAAAAATGTTGAACAAACGTTTATACGAATTATAAAATGAGAAACTGGAGTTTTTTTATGAAATATTTGGAATGTATATTCCTGACTTTACTATAACTGTTACGCCCCGCAATATTACGTCAATATTACGTCCTGCAGTATTAAGTTACGATAGTGTTGTACCCGACAGTATTACATTATGGTGATATTACGCTTCGCAGTAATAAGTTACGACGATGTTGCACTGTAACGACCCGGCCGATCGTTCCGAGAATTTAGCCCCGTTCCCCTATTTCTGCTTCATTTTATGTGGTTCAGCTTCATTTGTGTGTGTATTGGGTCGGTTGGTTCGGGTTCAGAGTGGTCATGGTGAGCATTGAGACAATTAGTCTCTCAAGGTAGCCTAATGGTTCAAAAAGTCAACTGAGAGTTGATTTATTAGTGAACGACCTCAGAATGCGGATTTTATGGCTCGTATAGATTCTTTAGGTGATTTGGGACTTAGGAGTGTGTTCAGAATATTTTTATGATGTCCGGTGTAGAATTAGGCTTGAATTGGTGAAAGTTAGTTTTTGGCGATTTCTGGTTAGCAGTGGAAAATAGGCTACCGGGGTCGGAATGGAATTCCGGAAGTTGGAACATGTTCATAATGTCATTTTGGATATGTCTGCAAAATTTCAGGTTAATCGGAGGTGTTTTGGTTGGTTTCGACGTAGTTGGCGAAATTTGGAAGTTTCAAAGTTCTTAGGCTTGAATTGATGTAAATTTGGGGCGCGTGGGTGAGTTGAGATTTGTTCTTCGCGATCACGGGGAATGGTTTGCAATCGCGTGGGTTTAAGTCTTGATAAATTGCGATCGCGTGAGGATGTCTGCGATCGCGTAAGGTAATTTGATGGGGCAGCAAGTTTTTTCTTCGCGATCGCATGCCAAACTTTGCGATCGCAATGAAGGAATTAATTTAGCTGGGTAGAATGTTTAAAAGGCCGGAAGTGCGAATTTGGTTGTTATTTTCTCCATTGTTGATGCGGACTTTAGAGCTTTTGAAAGATAATTGATGGGGAATCAAGGGAAATCATCTGGAGGTAATAATTTCAACTTCTTAACACGTTTCTATGTCAATTCTTAAGTGATTAAACCACAAAAATTCTGGAAATTTAGCCAAGTTGGGGAAGAAGGGTGCATGAGAAATTTAATTTTCTTTTGAGGATTTGAGCGGGCAATTAAGGTCGGATTTTAGTGTTCTTGGTATATATAGAATCGTGGGAGGACGAGGTTTCTAATGATGTAAAAATTATTGAATTCCGAGATGTGGGCCTGGGGCTCGGGTTTGGCCGAATTTCGAGATTCTTGTGTAAATTGATAATTTTCGATTGGGTTGTGTTCCTTGAGTATATATTAATGATGTCGAACTAGTTTTGGCTAGATTCGGAGCAATCGGGAGCCAATTTGAGGGGCAAAGGCATAGCGGACTAGTGTCGTGGCCCGGTAGAGGTAAGTAATGGTTATAAATCTTGTCCTGAGGGTATGGAACCCCGGACTGCACTATTTTCTCACTGAATTTGGAATGACGCACATGTCGATGACGAATATGTGGTGTATACTGATTTTTGGATTGGACTAGGTCCTCTCCGCAGCGACTAATGAGTTGCATATTTACTCAAAATCTTATGTTAAATTATGTTCTAAAGATTTGTGAAATATTTGGGCTATAAGCCGTGTTTGGGGCCTCGTGTCGATCTGTTTAGACCCTTTAAGGGCGTTTTACTGCTGTTTTCCTCACTACCTACTGATGATTTTTACTCAGCATCATTGTGCATACTGTTATATTTGAAACTCAGCATGATTTACACCACTTTGAGATTTAAACTGATGTTTTGGGTTGAGTACCCTGTTTTTACTGATTCGCCCAAGGGGCCTTTAGAGTGGTTCTGCTGAGCGTGGCGGAGGGCCAAAGTGATGGTGAGGTGCTGAGTGAGGCCAAGGGCCTGATTATGAGGATATTTATGATATGAGACAGGCCGAGAGCCTGAGAGTGATTGATGCCATGATTAGGCTGTTTATTTAGCGCTTGGGCTGAAGGAGGCCCTCCGAAGACGGAGTCTGTACACACCCCCAGTGAGCGCAGGTACCTACTGAGTGCGAGTGCCGAGTGTTGAGTGACGAGTGACGAGTGATTGGGAGGTATGAGTGACTATGAGGTGCTGAGTGACTGATTATGAGTGACTGTGAGGCATGTCCGAGGGGCTGATTATGGTACATGTTTTGTCCGAGGGGCTGATTATGATATATGTTTTGCCTGAGGGGCTACTGACGATTTTACTACTTTCACACTGAGTTATGAAATATGTTTTGCCCGAGGGGCTACTGATGATTTACTACTCACACCCTGAGCTTATGAAATATGTTTTGCCCGAGAGGCCTCTATATGATTCATTTCGTTTTTATACTAAACCTTTCCGTTGAAGATGTTGAAAAATATACTTTCCTTAAAGGATTTTTCTGAAGATGATTTGAGACATGATGATTTCACATATCTATGTTATACTGTTGGAAAGAAAGGATGTGCTTCTTGTGATTTGTTGACATTAATTTTATGTGTTTCTTGCTTCTCAGACCTGATTTATTTTCATTACTATTGAGTTGGTGTACTCACATTACTCCCTGCACCTTGTGTGCAGATTCAGGTGTTAGGGCAGGGTGAGCTGTATATCTGTTCCAGAGATTCTCGGAGGTTTGCGAGGTGGCTGCATGCGTCCGCAGTCCTGCTCCCTCTCTTGTTTAAAATTATAGAATTTATTTTTGTTGAGTTGTATATTTATGTAGATGCTCATGACCAGTGACTATGGGTTCTCGGGGGTAGTATTTAAATGTTCAGTATAGATTTATCTGTTTATAAATGTTTAAAGGAATTTTCATGGGAATTTATTATGATTTGAGTGAAGTTTTGGCTGGCCTAGTTCCATGATAGGCGCCATCACGACTAGCCTGGATTTGGGGCCGTGACAGATTAGTATTAGAGCGCTAGGTTACATCGGACTCACCGGTCATGAGCAGGTTTAGTAGAGTCTTGTGGATCGGTACGGAGACGTCTGTACTTATCTTCGAGAGGCTGCGGAACCCTTAGGGAAATATCACATTTTTAAAAATAATTCTTGTCGTGCGAATCCATTATATTCAGCCAAGAGCGTAACTCTTGAATTCCTTCCATGTATTCGAGCGCGCCGAAGAGCGCCGGGTATCAGCTGTGCATCGACGGTTTGTGGCTTCCATGGGTGAGATGTGATTTGGGCATGTTGGTAATGGGCCAGTCTGGAGGACTTGAGGCCGAATTTATTCTGTGGCTTGATTGCTGAGATTTTCGTTGTGTGGGCACATGTAATTGGGGACTTGTATGTCCGTTCGTGTTCTTATTGATGAGAATTGGTGACTAGATGCCTATGTCGTGGGTGTGAATTGATGGTTAGATGTGTTCAGGCTGTGAAATGTGTCGAAAGGGTTGGCTGGAAATGAGGTAAGACTTATCGAGTTTTTGATTTCTGTCTCTATTTGGTATGTGTCCTTGAGTTGTGAATATGATGGAAGACCTCTCATATTGTGTAGTTGTGGAGTGAAGCGGATTTCTCTATTGGGCTATGAGTTCCTGGCAATGTCTTCTGAGTTGATCGTTTGCCCTAGTAACGTTCATGTGTTTGATTGACGGTGTATTCCAGCTGTATTAGCACTCCTTGTTATTGTATTCATTGATAGCGTCCTGGCATATTCGCATAGCCGGGAGTAGCATACTCAGTATCTGAGGATGGCATTATAAGGATTCAGGGAGGAAAGACTCTATGCTAATTCTCCGAGTATGAAGTTTGGCTCAGTTCAGTAGAATTATTGGGACACGTGGTGTCCGGTGAGGGTATCCATGTGGTCAGTCATGTGTGGGTAGAGCTTCCAGAAGCTCGAGAGTTCTGTGACCGCCGCTCCAGTGTTAGTTCTGCCATCAGCTTCAGGTTTTTACCGTGTCTTATGACGCCTCGAGGGTAGGCGTTGGTTGTGTTCAGATGCAAGAAAGTGTAGTGATTGCGTGATAGTTCTGGTCTTCAGAAGTGTATGGAGAGATAGCAATTGAGGCTAAGCGAGCAGGGATATCTCCTGCGGGTTGTCCTAGGGTGTGTGGTCCCTATGTAGTTCCGTAATAAGTTCTCTTCTACCAGTAAAACGATATATGTTGTAAAGTGAGTTTAGATCTCTTTTGGAAGTTGGCGTGACTATTTCAATGGTGGATGCGAGATTTGGCAATTGATTTGAGTGTTAGATGGTTTGGGTCATTTAAGCTTATGGAGGATTTAGTTGAATCCCACCACAGCATGGTGGCAATGTTGATGTGTGGGCATAGTCTTGTTTGTCTTGATCCTTGGCTTTGGGCCAAGTGGGGGAGTTCGTTATTGATAAGTTTATTCCATGATTATGTGTGGTGTTGGTTTCAGTTCGAGGTATAGTGGCAAATCAATATGACCTGCATGCATGGGGTCTGGGAATGTCATGAGTAAGGGAAATTTCTTCGATGTAGGTTGTAATATACTCTGTTGGGCAATTGGGTTCTATTGAATGATTTAGTGGAAATTGTAAAAGGTGTAGTGTGCGCAGCGTATGAATTTATTTGTGGCTTCGATTGAGTGGATTACTTTCCTAGTATGTTAGTGTGCAAAGGGGTCAGGTTGATTCTGTCTAATTGGTCAGTGTGACTGAGATTTACATTAGAGGATGTCAAGACTTGTGGTATTCTACATATCGGTATCAGGAAGGTGAAGGTAATGGATTTAGATTCGCAGAAGTCTCTTCAGGGTAAGTTTTTCTAATATGGTGCTTTTGGGGATATTTGAGGGAGTATTTGGCGGCTGATGAGCCTTAGACGGTATGGTTTTATGCTTGGGTCGGGTGTGGTGAGTCTGGGTTGCAAATTTGTGGTATTACGGCAGGGAGAAGTATCAATTTGAAGGTAAGTTAGAAGGAACTTGGGTAAATAGGGCAACTTGGTAGTAGGACGGATCGGCATGGTAAGGGATACGATTAGTTCTTTGGGTGTTCTTAAGGTGACGAGTTTTCCGGGTGTTTCTTAGTAATGCTCTTGGATTTTGGTGGTCTGCGTAGTTGGGTTGAGTTAGAAGAGTTCAGTCCTGATGGTTTGGTGTTGTGCAAATGAGATTTCGGATAGTTCCTGGTGATTTCTACCGCGGTTAAGGGTGCATATTTCTTGTGGCGTGTAGTGAGTTATTTCTAAATGATATCAAATGGAAATTCTTGTCTAGTTGGGTACGTAGTTGCTGGTGTCTTCAAAGGTACCATAGAGTTCCCGTATTTTTCCTAGGTTGGCATGGCGTGTGCGGTATGTTAGGTGGAGTTGAGATTTGCATATGTGAAGTCACGATTCGGTTCTGAAAGGAAGATCATAAAATTCTTAGGCAGCATGGGCAGTTTCAGATGACTAGGTAGATGATATCACTAATGGGTGCGACTTGATGAGGGTATATATTTCAGAAAGAGCAATGTGTCTGAATTGAGGGTACTTCATTGGTATTGTGATGCCCTATTGTTGGATCGACTGTTGATATTCAAGGTTGCTTGGCGAATGGAAGAAATATAGGGGTATTCCCCGTGGATGAATGAGTATTTGGGATGTGTTATGTATTCGAGCGTTGGAGTTGTGATCAGATATAGTAATCCGTACGTTTCATGGATTGCGAGACTGGGAGTTCTCATAAACAGGATATTTTGTGGAAGTAAATTGTGAAGAGGCGAGCTGAGCTAGTCGGATGTTAGTATGTACCATGATTCTGTCATTATGAACTTTTCGGTAAGTTATCTGCCTATTGTGGGTAATCAGAGTTAATTTAGGATCACTAGTAGGCTAATATGGGTGTGTGTTCTGCACCGAGTCGGAATTGATGGCTCCGAGTTTCTATTATTGAGAAAGGTACCATTCGATTATGATTGAGCTTATTCATGTTCTAGAGTGATCTATGAGTTACCCTTCGGTGTTGCGAGGAGTGGTGATTATTGGTTATATGCACATATCGTGCGGTTCTAATTGGACTTTATAGCTAGAATTAAGTAAGGTAAGTAATTGTGTGCTGCGGGATTGAGGCGTGTTGGGTATATACCTTCTGTTTCGGGTGGCATGGTATCGTCCGGTTTTCCCCTGTGGTTATGGCAATGCACTTTGAGTACTTGATGTCGAATTTTGAGTGGTTATTGATTTTTGGGCAAGGTGTCTTGAAATATTCCAAGTGGACCAGCAGTTGGGTGAGATCGCGCAGCGTAGCAGAGTTATGTGGGGGTATGACCTTTGGTATCGGATTCATGTGTTTTCGATTTTGCGGTGTATGCCAGGATGTTAATATGATATGGTGATGGTAATTGTTAATGGCAGAATAGTCCTCTCGTGCATATCTTTTATATAAATTGTTTGCTGATGTTGCAGTTAAGTGCACGAGTTGCACTGGTTTTGGCTTCGAATTGTATCGATGTGTCGAATAGTTAGTGTCATGTTATCAGGGTGGTTGCGATGTATAAGAGGAGGTCATTGGACCTAGAGTGAACATTTCCAGAATTTTCTACAGCATAGTTGGAAGGATAAATATCGGGAGTCGGCTTAGAAATCTGCTATAATTCCTGTTTGGGAAGGGGGAGTTTCATGTCTGACTGATCGGACGAATGGTTGTTAGTTCTATATGCTTCTTTCATCATCGGCAGTATGTGGAAGTGTTAGAGCGAGGCATTTCTTAATAAAAGGTTATGTACCGGTATTGGGTTGTTCTGAGCAGTTATTGTGGTTAAAGAGTTATTGCTATGAGTGTTTGAGTCACGCGGTGTATTAGGTGATTTCATCTGGGGTACGTATATAGCTTTGATTCAGCATGTTTAGGCTTGTTCAGTTTATAGTTATGGAAACTTTGATCTTATATATCATTTCAGCAGTGGGAATTTGAATCTAAGGTTTATGGGCCAGGATTCGGGTTGCGAAATTTCAGCGGTATTGTGCTATTGGGCCTATATGGGATAGGGTGACGTGGGATCACCCCCGGGTATGTGCATGGTAAGATGCGTAACAATTTGATAGTGTTGGAGAACAACTCTTGGAACGTTCGAGGACGAACGTATGTTTAAGTGGGGGAGGATGTAACGACCTGGCCGGTCATTCCGAGAATTTAGCCCCGTTTCCCCCATTTTTGCTTCATTTTATGTGGTTCAGCTTCATTTGTGTGTGTGTTAGGTCGGTTGGTTCGGGTTCAGAGTGGGCATGGTGAGCATTGAGGCAATTAGTCTCTCAAGGTAGCCTAATGGTTGAGAAAGTCAACTGAGAGTTGACTTATTGGTGAACGGCCTCGGAATGTGGATTTTATGGCTCGTATAGCTTCATTAGGTGATTTGTGACTTAGGAGTGTGTTCAGAATATTTTTGTGATGTCCGGTGTAGAATTAGGCTTGAATTGGGGAAAGTTAATTTTTGGCCATTTCCGGTTGGCAGTGGAAAATAGGCTATCGGGGTCGGAATGGAATTCCGGAAGTTGGAACAGTTTCTAATGTCATTTTGGATATGTCTGCAAAATTTCAGGTTAATCGGAGGTGTTTTGGTTGGTTTCGACGTAGTTGGCAAAATTTGGAAGTTTCAAAGTTCTTAGGCTTGAATTTGATGTAAATTTGGTGTTCTCGTGTTGTTTTTGGTGTTTCGAAGGCTCGACTAAGTTTGAATGATGTTATGGGATATGTTGGTATGTTTGGTTGAGGCCCCGAGGGCCTCGGGTGTGTTTCAAATGGTTAACGGACCAACTTTTGGCTTGAATTCTGGGATAATTGCTGCTGGTGTAAGGTTTAGGTTTCCTTATACGTGATCGCGTGAGGATGTTTGTGATTGCGTAGGGTTAATTGATGATGCAGGATTTTTGTTAATCACGATCGCGTGGAATGGTTTGCGATCGTGTGAGTATGAGTGTTTGGTCAGTGCGATCGCGTGGTCTTGTTTGCGATCGCGTAGAGTTAAAGGGGCCCGTGGGTGAGTTGAGCTTTGTTCTTCGCGATCGCGTGGAATGGTTTGCGATCGCGTGAGTATGAGTGTTTGGTCAGTGTGATCGCGTGCCAAAGTTTGTGATCGCAGTGAATGAATTATTTTAGCTGCGCAGAATGTTTAAAAGGCCGGAAGTGCGAATTTGGTTGTTATTTTCTCCATTGTTGCATGCGGACTTGAGAGATTTTGAAAGAGAATTGAAGGGTAATGAAGGAAAATCATCTGGAGGTAAGAATTTCAACTTCTTAACACGTTTCTATGTCAATTCTTAAGTGATTAAACCACAAAAATTCTGGAAATTTAGCCAAGTTGGGGAAGAAGGGTACATGAGAAATTTAATTTTCTTTTGAGGATTTGAGTGGGCAATTGTGGTGCGATTTTAGTGTTCTTGGTATGTATAGAATCATGGGAGGACGAGGTTTCTAATGATGTAAAAATTATTGAATTTCGAGATGTGGGCCCAGGGCTCGGGTTTGGCCGAATTTCGAGATTCTTGTGTAAATTGATAATTTTTGATTGGGTTGTGTTCCTTGAGTATATATTAATGATGTTGAACTGATTTTGGCTATATTCGGAGCAATCGGGAGCGAATTTGAAGGTAAAAGGCATAGCTGAGTAGTGTCGCGGCCCGGTAGAGGTAAGTAATGGTTATAAATCTTGTCCTGAGGGTATGGAACCCCGGACTGCACTATTTTCTCACTGAATTTGGAATGGCGCACATGTCGGATGACGAATATGTGGCGCGTACTGATTTTTAGATTGGACTAGGTCCTCTATACGGAGACTAATGAGTTGCATATTTACTCAAAATCTTATGTTAAATTATGTTCTAAAGATTTGTGAAATATTTGAGCTATAAGCCGTGTTTGGGGCCTCGTGCCGATCTGTTTAGACCCTTTAAGGGCGTTTTACTGTTATTTTCCTCACTACCTACTGATTTTTTTACTTAGCATCATTGTGCATACTATTTTATTTGAAACTCATCATGATTTACACCACTTTGAGATTTAAACTGATGTTTTGGGTCGAGTACCCTATTTTTACCGATTCGCCCGAGGGGCCTTTCGAGTGGTTCTGCTGAGCGTGGATGAGGGCCAGAGTGATGGTGAGGTGCTGAGTGATGCCGAGGGCGTGATTGTGAGGATATTTATGATATGAGACAAGCCGAGAGCCTGAGAGTGATTGATGCCATGATTTGGCTGTTTATTTAGCACTTGGGCTGAAGGAGCTCCTCCGAAGACGGAGTATGTACACACCCCCAGTGAGCGCAGGTACCAACTGAGTGCGAGTGCCGAGTGTCGAGTGCCGAGTGACAAGTGATTGGGAGGCATGAGTGACTATGAGGTGCTCAGTGACTGTGAGGTTCTGAGTGACTGATTATGAGTGACTGTGAGGCATGCCCGAGGGGCTGATTATGGTACATGTTTTGCCCGAGGGGCTGATTATGATATATGTTTTGTCCGAGGGGCTACTGACGATTTTCTACTTTCACACTTAGTTATGAAATATGTTTTGCCCAAGGGGCTACTGATGATTTACTACTCACACCCTGAGCTTATGAAATATGTTTTGCCCGAGGGGCCTCTATATGATTCATTTCATTTTTATACTAAACCTTTCGGTTGAAGTTGTTGAAAAATATACTTTCCTTAAAGGATTTTTCTGAAAATGATTTGAGACATGATGATTTCACATATCTATGTTATACTGTTGGAAAGAAAGGTTGTGTCTCTTGTGATTTGATGACATTGATTTTATGTGTTTCTTGCTGCTCAGACCTGATTTATTTTCATTACTACTGAGTTGGCGTACTCACATTACTCCCTACACCTTGTATGCTGATTTAGGTGTTAGGGAAGGGTGAGTTGTATATCTGTTCCAGAGATTCTCGGAGGTTTGCGAGGTGGTTGCATGCGTCCGCAGTCCTGCTCCCTCTCTTGTTTAAAATTACAGAATTTATTTTCATTGAGTTGTATATTTATGTAGATGCTCAAGACCAGTTACTCCGGGTTCTCGGGGGTTCTATTTAAATGTTCAGTATAGATTTATCTGTTTATAAATGTTTAAAGGAACTTTCATGGGAATTTATTATGATTTGAGTGAAGTTTTGGCTGCCCTAGTTCCATGATAGGCGCCAACACGACTAGCCTGGATTTGGGGTCGTTACATGCACCCTGCAGTATTTTACGTTGAATTTGTCGTAAGGTAACTAACATCAGTCCAAGAAAAAAAATTAATTATTTGGGGATTATAAGGATTATGCTATTTCACAAGTGATTAGTAAATTCGTGAAAGTCAGCGGGGAAGCAAGTCGGAGAAAATAAATTTCGTTGAACTTGGTATTTTGGGATAACATATGGCCCGACCTAAAATATCCGGTATTTATGGACTAGTGTCATACAAGATACTACAAGACCATAAAGTGTACAAGGTATGTTAAAAGAGAGTAGTATTTAATTAAGTAATTTGGGGCATTTTTTTAAAATTATGCGGGTAACTGCTTAATTACCGGGTAACGGGACATTACCCGATTAACTAATAAGCGGATAAAAACTTAATAATTATCCCCCACCCCACATGGCAAGACGCCACCAAAATGGGAAATAACTAAGTAGTGATTTTTGCCAAATGGCTAATCATGAATATGACCAAGACATTACCTTCAAGTCTTGGCAAATAAGACTTGTATCTAGAAAACATAGGAAGGAATTCATTAGATAAATCTATAGAAAATAAAAAATTCATTAGAAAACTTAGTAAGGTTTCAAACCAAAAACGTGAAGACCAAACTCTTTCTGCCTTGAATTAACTTGGAAAGAGATTTCCTTAGCCAAATCCATTTCAAATTCCTTAGATTAAACAACATTCTGCCTTGGATTTTAAAATCCAAGAACTTGGAACAGAAGTTGCTTTGTCCAAAAGTATTTAGCCAAAGTTCGATCTGAAATTCAAAGAACAACAACAATCTTGTTTAATCCAAGCCTAGGTTCGTTCGTATTTCGCAAGAAGCATAAATTTTCTTTCCGTTCAAATAACTTCAGGAACAGGTATGTTAAGGCTATCCCTTCTTTCTTTTGGCATGGTCCAAATTATACGGAAGAAACGAGCAAACTCATGGTTTCCATAAATTACTCTATTCATAGATATACTAGGGGTGTCTATATTCTTGATTCCCCATGTGAATTATTATTATCTTCTGTTCATGGTTCTCGAAATACGTATGTTGGTAAAGGCTATTTCATGATATTAATCAGAGGAATAATGGCCTTATGACATACCGAGAGATTTTATCGACGTATTTCATATGCATTTCATTTATTTACATATGCATATTGACCCATGACCAGATGGCGTTATATACGCGTATATATGTAAATATATGTATAATGGATATGGGATATGGGAAAAGGTTACGGCGTTATATACGCACCACCACCTGATCAGCTGGTATATGATGATGATGTTGCCTACAGTGGCTGAAATATGATTCAAACGGTGTTATATACACGTATATATGTATGTATATATATATATATATGATTCAAACGGCGTTATATACGCATATATATGTATGTATATGTATATGGGAAATGGGAAAGGTTATTGCGTTATATAGGCACCACCACCTGATCAGCTGGTATACAATGATGATTTTGCCCACAGTGGCCGATATGATATGATGGGATGCCTTCAGAGGCTGATGATGTTATGAAACATATACCTATGAACGACATGACATTTGTGCATGATGATAAAAGTGATTTATTATTTACATATTTATCCAGACATATAGGTTGAGTCAATTACTCTATATCTCTTCCATATCTCTTATGTATTTATTTATGTGCCTTACATACTCGGTACATTATTCGTACTGACGTCCCTTTTTGCCTGGGGACGCTGTGTTTCATGCCCGCAGGTCCTGATAGACAGGTCGAGAGCCCTCCAAATAGGCTATCAGCTCAGCGAAAGATATCGGTGCGCTCCATTTGCTTCGGAGTTGCTCGTTGGTTAGTATGATTTAGACACGTATTGTTTGGTAAGGTGGGACTCTGTCCCAACCTTTATGATATTTATATACTCTTAGAGGCTTGTAGACATATGTCGTGTATATAAAGGATTGTGCGGCCTGGACGGCCTATGTTTTGGGTTTATAAAGGATTATGTTGGCCTATTAGGCCTGTATGTCATGTGTATGTAATGATGTAATAAGAAAGATACGTTACATTGGTTGGGTAAGTTACCGGGTGCCCGTCGCGGCCCATCGGTTCTGGTCGTGACAAAAGTGGTATCAGAGCAGTTCTGTCCAAGAAGTCTACAAGCCGTGTCTAGTAGAGTCCTGTTTATGGGTGTGTCGTGCACCACACTTATAAGTAGGAGGCTATAGGGCATTTAAGATTGTCACTCTTTCTTCTTACTCTAGATCGTGTGATAGAGCTCACTTATAAGAATTCAAATTCCGAAATTCTATTTTTATTCGTAATAAGATGATGCCTACGTTCAGAAAGATGATCGATAAGAGATATAGTTGTNACAATGAGAGATTAAGAAGATAAATACAAGTTTCAACAAGCAAAAGAAGCAAGATAAAGAATGGTACGAGGCATCCAGTTAACAAAGGTTAACAGTGTCTATAATTCAGGCAGAGGCACATAAGCTTTTTGAGTTATATTCCATAGTAACAGAGGTATATACAATTGGTCGCACCCATTCAAGATCTGCCCTATGAGGGTTAATAGAAGTAGTATAAGAAGATATGATGGATGAATTGGTTGTGACAGTTGACATTTACGAAGGATATTGCAAATGTGCTAATAGTTCTCCTTGTGAGACACCCAGATGGTACACTTTAAAATAGTTCAGCTAGATATGAGTACTACAA